>JAODPA010091342.1:0-23479 GCA_025585075.1 Nepenthes mirabilis | reverse complement strand
GCTTCCGCTATACTTGTAACGGGGTCGAAACACGTTAGCACGAAACGTGCTTTTTCAGATGGGTACGCCAATAATGGGCTTGTCCAAAAAGGAGGAGCGACCCATATCCACACAGCCCATTTGCGTCTGAACGGTCAACGCCAGTCATTGATTGAACAAAAGGCCAATAACTCAGGAGAAGCCCGAGAGTAAAATGGACAACTTGTTCTCAAGATAGTCAATGCTTTTATTGACCAGAAGTATGACCGGTTGACTGTCTAAAGACCAGGCCCCAAGTAGGTCAAGCTCAATTTAGCCCACACGTTTGTCATCGACCAGTAACGGTCTTCTCTGATAATTTCGTGCTATCCACATAATGCAGTATCTATTGTAACAGTCATCAGTAGACTCAATGCACAGCATTGAAGGAAGGCGCCAGAATCTTTTCCCTATCTGTTGGAAATCCTTACGGTTACAGAATATAAAAAGAAAACAATCAATTCAACGACTGTTACTGTCATAAGGGCTCCACGCCAGAAAAGATAGCGATCCCAATAGAGCGCGGGAATTAAGCCCTTCTATACAATGAAGGTATCGCAGCACAATGGCCATAAAATGTCATTGAGTTTTCACTCCAAGACACGTTTTCATCTGCCTGCAAAAGCCTTATACAGTAAAAACTCTCACACTTTTAGCATTCTAGCGCTCTCTCTCTCTCACTCTCTTTACTACTACGTTCCTAAGGAACACAGTAGTTAGAGACTTCAGTCCTCATGAGTAACAAAAGCTTCTCTGCATACGAGAGCACCACCACGTTACAAACACTCATCACATCTCATCATATCCACCTTATCATTTTGAAGACTGCTTACTGACTTGAGTATCAGAGTGTTTTCGGTGGGATAACATCTCGTCATCATTTGACCTCCTGTTCGTAGTTGTGGCGTACAGGATTCAGACTCGGCGAACGGAGCCGAACTCAGATGGACGACTTAACCCGAATTTATTCGAAATTTGGATCCAGGACGTATCGGTCATATATAATTGGATATTTGTTCAAATCTTGTATGTAAATGTAAATTTATGGATAATAAAACTAAATATGAAATCTTTTGAAACCTCTACCTAGCCTTGGCATAATTTTAAATTTAAGGCTCAAGAAATTATTAAAAAAAATTTAGAACGAGAGAGTCTGATGGATCGCTTAGGGGCATGGCTGATAGTTATCCTTTCAGATAAATTCAAAGATAAGCTCTCTAAATATGAAAATTTTGATGTGATTGTTAAATTTTATGGTAGGGCTTTAGGATGCAGAGATCTCTAGCTGTGGAACCCAAAGAGAGCTTAAAAGTCATAGATTTGGACTTCAATTTCTTATTAATCTGTTTAGTAAATCGGGCGATTACCACTGTGTCCTCATGAGTTGAGTCTTCCAAAGCTATTTGATTATCAACCCATCGTTACTAGATTTTTGACCCACTGAGAAGGCAATCACTGCTGCAATAGTGTACCAGTGCTTCCCTTCTAATATTTCAGGGAGAATGTCCTTTGGTCCATGGCTCCTAACAGACCAAGGCGGCTGGTTAGAGTAACGGAAGCTAAAGAACATATGAAAGGCAAGAATCCCAGCAAAAGTGAAGCGGAGGGATCCTTACTATCAGCATGAATAATACTGGCTGCTTTGTGTCGTCTTTACTATCCCAAACATCAACAAGTGGAAGCACATTTGGCAAGAGTTAGATGAGTACTTTGGCAACTCCTCTCTCCCTTGGCGCGCGACAGGAGACCAATGTTATTTCTTAGTTTGGATGTATTAGGAAATACGTAATCTTCCTACTTTGTAAACATTCTATTTAGAAAATTGTATTTTAGGACACATATAATTTCTTATTATTTTTTGTCATTTGTTTCTTCCTTTGTAATATTGTATAGATATTTTAGGATATTAGAAGATTTTATTCTTTTTGTTTTTGTATTATAAATTGATTCATGGGCGGCATCCTCTGTGTGTAACTTTTCAGAAGTAATAATAATATTATAAGGCTTCGCTTGTTCCCAACTTGCACAACTACTTTTCTTCCTTCCTCACCGTGTTCTTCCTCCTTCCTCACATTTCGGTTCTGCTTCATCTTCTTACATGATATCAGAGAGATGGTATCATACCACACCGAAAACACATCCAGCAACGATAACCTAGATCTTGACTACTCACAAACCCTCTTACGATTTCAAAATCTTTCAGATCCGACCAACCCTTTTTGACTGGAAGCCGAACATAGTCCGGCCGTCACTTTGGTCACCGATTTGCTTACAGTCGACAACTATTCTACTTGGTCCAGAACCATGTGTCGAGCCTTGAGGGATAAAAACAAACTCTAGTTTATTGAAGGTACTGTTCCTAAACCTATCGATTCCATTGATCCCCTCTTTGAAGCCTGGGGACGATGCAATGACATGGTGGTCTCCTGGATCCAGAACTCCATCAGTCTATCTATTAAATCCAGTGTTATTTTTGTTGATGATGCTTTCAAAATTTGGAAGGAATTACGTAACCGGTTCACCCAACAAAATGGGCCACGTATTTTCCAACTCAAGAAATTCTTGGTGGGCCTCTTGCAAGAACAAGATTCGGTAAGTATGTATTATGGTAAACTGAAAACGATTTGGGTTGTACTCCTTATATACAATCCTCTCCCAGATTGTGATTGCAGTAAAATCAAAGTGCTCGTCGAGCACTATCAGAGGGATTGTGTCATACAGTTTTTAATGGGTCTCAATGACTCATATATTAATGTGCGAGATCAGATGATGTTGATGGATCCTCTTCCGTCCGTCAATAAGGTCTTCTCTATTGTCCAAAAGCAAGAACGACAACATCAAATGTTATCCGTTATGCACCCTTAAAAAACGATAGCTTTGGCTATGAAACGGACTATTAATAACCCTAAAAATATTGTGAAAAACAATCATATGCCAAAGAAAGAGAGACCCTTTTGTGTTCATTGTCATGTTCTAGGACACACGTTATAGCAATGTTTTAAAATTGGGAATGCTGAGATTCCCATATGTGCTCATTGTCATAGACCTGAACATGTTATTGATAAGTATTATCAGCTCCACTATTTTCCTTCCAACCATAAACTGTATTGTAAGTCTGGGACCACAGCCCTTTTGGCTGATCATTCGAGTTACACCACCATGTCTAACCAAGAAGCTAATGAGGATGATAAAGTTGCATTGACCAAAGTGCAATTCAAGCAACTCATGAATTTGCTTCAATCTAAAGACCTTGTCGTAGTGCATTTTCCTCAAACGATTAAACAAAGTTTAACTCTTTTTGATCCCATTCAAGATCAATCAAAGGCAGCCAACATGAATAGTACTGATTTCTGTTTTGTCTCTTCCCCCTATAATAGAAAGAACATCTGGATCCTTGATACTTGGGCTACTGATCATATGATCTGCGACCCATCTTTATACCTTCATAAGGAGATACCAATTTCCTATTCTGTCAAATTCCCTGACAGAAGTAAGGCCCCTGCTTCCCATATTGGAGCTGTTAAGTTGATTGATAAGATAACATTGCAAAATGTATTATGTGTTCCTTCTTTTATATTTAATCTGATTTCTGTGAAGTAACTTGCTGATGTTCTCAATTGCTATTTATTTTTCTTCTCTAACATTTGCCTAATTCAGGACCTTGCCTCCTGGATAACGATTGGGATGGGTGAAGAGAAAAATGGTTTATATTATTTGATGAATAATGAAGTTCATCCAAACACCTTGGCTGTTCTTCTCTCAAAATTCTCTAGTCACATCAAGAAGCCTTTTGCTAATTTTGTCTCATCGCTAGTAGACCTGTGGCATTACCGATTATGATACATTTCACATTCTAGAATTAAATTAATAAGCGATCCTCTTATAAAAGTAGTGCATTCTATTAATGATAATCCCTACTCTATGTGTTACATGGCTAAACAACGTCGCCTTCCCTTTTCTCTCAGAAGTCATAAGTCACATACCTTATTCGATGTGGTGTATTGTGACTTGTGGGAACCTTACTCTGAAATTCCTTATGATGGATATAAATATTTCTTGACCATTGTTGAAGATTTTTCAAGGAGTACCTGGATTTATCTTCTGAAACAAAAATCAGATACAAAATTGTGCTTGGAAGTCTTTTACAATCTGGTTGCCGCACAATTTAACGCAAAAATTAAAGTCATTCAGAGTGATAATGGATCTGAATTTTCTCTGGGAGAATTCTACAGTAAAATAGGTGTTATTCATCAACGAAGCTGTATGAAAACACTACAACAAAATGGTGTTATTGAATGTAAACACCAACATTTATTAAACATCGCTAGGGTTATTAAATTTCAATCGGGACTTTCCTTAAAATTCTAGAGTGATTGCAAATTTACTGCTGCCTATATTTTAAACAGAATTCCCACTCCATTGCTGAACAACAAGACTTCATATGAAATTTTATTTGAAGTCAAACCAAATTATGACAACCTTCGAATATTGGGTTGTTAATGTTTTGCTTCCACTCTCTCCCATGGGCGGAAGAAATTTAACTCCAAAAGTAAAACTTATATTTTTTGGGATATCTTTTTAAAATTAAAGGATATAAATTATTTGATTTACATAACCATATTACATTTTATTCCAAGGATGTCATTTTTTATGAGAATATATTTTCCTACCAAAAAAACGATACTGAAACTGCTCCTAATAATGCAATGCCTCTCGCAGTGCCCAATGCTGATCCTCCTCTTACTCAACAGTCACCTTCCATACACGACTTAGATTTGAATCAGGTCACCGATCCTGTACTAGATAGAACTCAATCAACTACTACCATTCGTAATGATGAAGAGGAATTCAATTCATCCTTTGTTCATGACCAACTGGAGAATAGTCAAGAACTTTTGAGTGATAAGTTACAACCTAGTAATCCTCTTCCAAATATTCAATCTCCAACAAGAGAGAACATCCCCATTCGCAGAACCACCAGAGTTAGGAAAGCCCCTCAATATTTGAAAGACTTTATTGTCACTAAGCATCCCAAGCTACACCTACCCAACCAAGAGCACAAATTTCTCCAGGCAAACCTTATCCCCTTGAAAATTACATATCATATCAAAAATTATCCCATACTTATAGTTCATTTTCATCTTCCATTTCATCTCAAGCTGAACCACAAACTTATGCACAAGCCGTTTGTGATCCCAATTGGCGGACAGCTATCGACGATAAACTAAAAGCTTTAGAATCCAATAAAACTTGGTTTATCACTGATTTACCTTAAGGGAAGAAAGCTATCGGATGTTGATACGTATTCAAATTGAAGATGAATAGTGATGGGAGCGTTGAAAGATACAAATGTCGATTAGTGGCTAAAAGATACACCCAAGAAGTAGGGGTGAATTACCATGAAACCTTTTCTCCTATTACTAAACTTACCACAGTTTGGTGTCTCTTGGCTGTAGCTACCATACACGGATGGCATTTATATCATTTCGATGTAAGTAACGCATTTCTAAATGGAGTTTTAAATGAAGAAATCTATATGCAATAACCTCCCGGTTACATCAAAGGAAAACCCCACTAGGTATAAAAGGTGTTAAAAAGTATATACGGTCTTAAACATGCCTCTAGACAATGGTATACCAAGCTCTCTACTTCTCTTATCACTTATGGCTTTGTTCAATCTAAGGCCGATTACAGTTTGTTTATAAAATAAGATGACAAATCATTTACAATTCTTCTAGTTTATGTTGATGACATAATTGTCATAAGTAATTATTTGGATGCCATTATATCTATCAAATCCTTTCTTAATCAAGCTCTCAAGATTTAAGACCTTGAGATATTACGATATTTCCTTGGCATAGAAGTCGCACGATCGACAAAAAGTATACATATTTGTCAACAAAAATACACTCTTGACATTTTAGCTGATTTTGGCTCCATTGGTGTCAAACCTCTTAAACTACCAATGGACCAAAATATGAGATCGAGTAAGCAAACCGAGGTGGTCTTGCAGAATCCGAGTGTATATAGAAGGCTTATTGGCCGCCTTCTTTATCTCACCATCACAAGACCAAACATAGCCTATGCAATACACATTTTAAGTCAATTTATGGATCAACCCATTTCGAATCATATGAATGCTGCATATTAAGTTTCGTGATATCTAAAATTAAATTCATGACCAGGCATATTGTTTTCTTCTACCTCTAGCATTCAACTAAGAGCTTTTTGTGATGCAGATTGGGCTTCATGTCCAGACATACGAAGATCTATTACCGGTTATTGTATTTTTATTGAAAATTCTCTCATTTCATGGAAATGCAAGAAATAGTCAGTGGTCTCTCGCTCTTCCGTAGAGGCCGAATATAGATCAATGGCCACAACTTGTTGTGAATTATCTTGGCTACATTATATTTTGCATGACTTGCAGGTTTCACATCCACATGTAGCATACTTATATTGTGATAATCAAGCCGCACTTCATATTGCAGCCAACCCCGTTTTTCATGAGCGCACTAAACACATCGAGTTGGACTGTCATCTCATTCGCGACAAAATTCAAGAATGGAGCATTCGTACACACCATGTCGCCACACATAATCAGCTGGCAGATATATTCATCAAAATTTTACCCTCACACCGGCTAAATTCACATCTATCCAATATGAGCATTATCAATATATATGCTCTATCTTGCGGGGGCGTATTAGAAAATATGTAATCTTCCTACTTTATAAACATTATATTTAAAAAATTGTATTTTAGGACACATATAATTTCTTATTATTTTTTGTCATTTGTTTCTTCCTTTATAATATTGTATAGATATTTTAGGATATTAGGAGATTTTATTCTTTTTATTTTTGTATTATAAATTGATTCACGGGTGGCATCCTCTGTGTGTAACTTTTCAACAGCAATAATGATATTGTAAGGTTCGCTTGTTCCCAACCTGCACGACTGATTTTCTTCCTTCCTCACCGTCTTCTTCCTCCTTCCTCACCTTTCTATTCTACTTTATCTTCTTACAGGATGAGAAGCGCAGTAAGAAAATTGAGAATCCTAGCAAGTGTATTCAGTTTCCACACTCGATAGTGTTGCGGCTTGGATGATTTGGGATGCAAAGGACCTAAACTTACTTGGTGGAACATGAGACAGTCTCCAACCTTGACCAGAAAAAGAGTGGACAGGGTCCTTGCAAACGAGGAATGGTCCAACAAATTTCAGAATTTGATTGTCACCAATCTTCAATGGATTTCTTCGGACCACAGCCCATTATGTCTGGACACCGTGGATATAAGTTGGCTTCCAAAAACTAAGAGGCCTTTTTGCTTTGAGACTGGTGCAGTCATCCAAACTTTAAAGCCATTCTCCATCAGGTTGGGTCGAGTGTGAACGGGCATGCCATTAACAAACTTGAGGCCCTCATTGATGTTCTCCTCAAGGGCTTGTGTAGTCATATAATTTTGTAATCAAATTCATATAGTGAAATCTGTTGTGGATTAAGTGTCCCGTAATTTTTTTCTTATTTAAGAAGAATTTTTTACGTAAAATTTCGGTATACTTTTTATTCTTCCTTATTTCTTTTTCATTGCTGTTTGTTCATAATTTGCTAATCAGATGCCATTTTTTCTAACAAGTGGTATCAAAGACTTAATTGAGTGTTTATAATTAAATGGCCTTGTCTTCAAAAAAACTTGACATTTAGTGTGGAGTAGTTTAATAGGTAAGGTAACTTCATCCTATAGTAAGAAAAGGTAAAGAATATCTTGACCCGAGAAGAAACGGTGAAAACATTGAGGAAGAAGGATAAGAAGTTGGAGAAATTGACCGAGGAAGAATGGCAAGACAAGAGAAATCTTACAAACTGTACCATCAAATTGTGTCTGACAGATAATATGCTGTAGGAAGTCCTTAGCTTGTCAAACTTAGTTGAGGTCTAGGAGAAGCTTGAAGGCAAGTATAAGTCCAAGTCCTGACAATGAGACCATATATATAAAAAAGCAATTTTATGGACTGCATCTGTTTGAAGAGGGAAGATTTGAAAAACACTTGGATGAGTTCAATAGCATCATGACAAAGATGTCAACCCTTGATGAGGAGATCAAGGAGGAGGACAAAGCGTTGGTATTGCTGGCTTTTTCGCCAACCTCGTACGACCACATTGTGACAACCTTGTTATTTGGGAAGGACACGCTTAAATTGGACAAGGTCATTGTGTCCTTACTCATGAAGGCAAGACAGTCTCAAGAGACCTCAACTTCTTCCCACTCCGAGGTACTTTTGACTGAGTCACGGGGAAGAAATAAAAGGCACAACCCAAAATATGGTGAAAAGGGTCATAGTAAGTCCTATTCCATTGAGTGTCCTTATTGTAGTAAGAAAGATTACATCAAAAAATATTGTTACAAGTAAAAGTGTGAGAATGCTGAAAGGGATAATAAAGCAGAAGAAGGACGAGGTGAAAAAAAGGCCTCGATCTTAGTGGTTATTAGAGGGGATCTCATGTTAACTTGTGAAATGGACGACATAATGAGCATGATGGATCATGAGTCCGATTAGGTGATAGATATGAGTGCTTCTCTGCACATCACGTCCAAAAGGAGACTATTCACTTCTTATACTTTAGGAGATTTTGGAGTAATAAGGATGAAAAATAAAGGAACGTCTCCAATTATTAGAAGATATGACGTGTTACTGATCACCAATAATGGGATAATGTTATTGTTGAAAGATATACGGCATGTCTCTGATATTCAGCTAAATATAATTTCAGCCGGCAGGTTAGATAATGAAAGTTATTACAATACCTTCTATGAAGGAGAATGGAAGTTGACCAGATGGTCTCTAGTTATTGCTCGTGAAAAGAAAAGTTTTGACCTGTATGTAATGAAGGCATCTACTGTGGCCAGAGATGTGAATGCAACAAACAATGAGGAGTCCTTGGACTTGTGGCACCGTCAGTTGGGCCACATGAATGTAAAGGAATTATATCATTTGGCCAAAAAGGGCCTTACTTTGAGAATGAAGGAAGATAGACCGATAACTTGTCCTCACTGTATGGCCAGAAAGCAACGAAGGTCTCGTTTCATGGAGGCTCGTCATCTATGAAAGCGAAACTACTTGACTTGATTCACACAGATGTGTGTAGGCCATTCAAAGAAAAGTCATTTGGTGGGACTCAGTATTTCATGTCGTTTATTGATTACTATTCGAGGAAGTTGTGGCTTAACCCACTTAAGACCAATGACCAAGTTCTCGGTACCTTTGAGCATTTTCATACTCAGATGGAATGACAGACGGGGAAAAAGCTGAAGACCGTCCGAAATGACAATAGTGGTGAGTACATTAGAACATTTGATACTTATTACCAAAGCATGGCATAAGGTATCAGAAGATACCACCAAAGACACCACAGTTGAATGTAGTGGTCAGCAGATGAACCGCATACTCTTAGAAATGGTCAAGCGCCTACTTTCTGAGGTAACGTTTCCTGGACCTTTCTGTGCAGAAGTTTTGAAGACGACTGCTTATGTCATCAATGAGTCACCTAATAGGCCTTTGAATGGTGATGTGCCAAAGAAGATTTGGTCTAAAAAGGAGCTATTCTATAACCATCTTCGGGTATTTGGGTGTTAGACTTTTGTTCATATCCTAAAGGACAAGAGGATTAAGTTTGAGCCAAAGACAAAGTATTGCGTCTTTTTGGGCTACGAAAAATATGAATTTGGGTACAAACTCTCTGTTCCAATTGAAAAAAAAGCTTGTACGATCAAGGAATATGGTCTTTGTTGAAGGTGAAACAATTGAGGATATTGGTAAGAAGACCATATTTGATGCTAGCTAGACGGACAAGATAGGTGTTGATACTATCTGTTCGGTACCTCTTCACTATGAGGTCAATGGCCTAGGAGTGGCTGAAAAGAATAATGAAGCAGGCGTGGCACCTGATGAAGATGAGAACAAAATCATTCCTTAACCGACCGATGAGGTTGAGGAGGTTCGTGTCCTACGCTCCACGAGAGATTGGAGACTATCCATCTACCTATCATCTAGTGAGTACGTCCTACTTATTGATTCAGGTGAGTTTGAAGATTTTGATGAGACTGTGAAGGATGAGAATAAGGAGAGATGGCTGGAAGCCATGCAAGATGAAATAATCTCTCTACATGAAAATCACACGTTTGATTTGATCAAACTGCCTAATAAGAAGAGAACTCTAAAGAATAAATGGGTCTTCCATTTGAAGGCAGAAGAAAACACCACGCAGCCAAGGTATAATACGCGGTGGTGATAAAGGGCTTTAATCAGAGAAAGCGTATTGATTTTGATAAGATATTTTCCCCTGCGGTAAAGATGTCCTCAACAAGAATTGTGCTTGGCTTGGCTGCTTCCTTGTATTTGGAGGTGGAGCAATTGGATGTCCGATCAGTGTTCTTTTATGGTAATTTTGAGGAGAAAATTTATATGAAACAACCAAAAGGCTTTATTATCAAATGAAAGGAACGACTAGTATGTCGTTTAAGAAAAAGCCTGTATGGGTTGAACTAGACTCCAAGACAATGGTATAAGAACTTTGAGTTTGTTATGGTCGGTTAAGAATATCAAAAGATTACTTTTGATCACTGCGTCTTTATGCAGAGATTTTTCAAGGACAACTTTGTAATCCATTTCCTTTATGTGGATGACATGTTAATCGTTGGATGCAATGGCGCTCGGATAAAGGAGCTGAAGCAGCAATTTGGGCAGTCCTTTGCTATGAAGGACCTAGGGTCGACGAAATAGATTTTGGACATGAGAATAATTCATGACCGAGAGGCAATCAAATTATGACTGATCCAAGAAAGGTATATTGAAAAAGTATTTCAGCATTTTAACATGGATAAGTCTAAACCAGTGAGTACTCCACTGGCAAGCCACCATAAATTAAGTAGTTGGCAGTGTCCGTCCTCGAATGATAAGAAAGTAAACATGGGAACCGTACCCTACTCTTCAGCCGTAGGACATTTGATGTACGCTATGATATGTACGAGATCGGACATTGCACATGTCATTGGAATAGTCAGCCATTTTTGTCAATCCCAAGAAGAGAGCACTGGTTTGTAGTCAAATGGATAATGAGATGTATCCGAAAAACTTTTAAAATGTGTCTGTGTCTTGAAAGTAATAAGCCTTAGTTGGTGAGATACTCCGATGCTGACATGGTCAGAGACGTTGACTCTTGAAAGTCCATTTCGGAATACTTGATTAAGTTTGCTATAGGGACAGTCTCATGGAAATCAAAATTATAAAAATGCGTTGCCCTCTCGACCACCGAGGACGAGTTCATTGCAGTGACAGAGGCTTGTAAGGAGATACTGTGGATGAAGAAATTCATTCAAGAACTGGGCTTCAGACAGAAGAGGTATAAGATACTTTGTGATAGCGAAAATACTATATATTTTTGTAAGAACTCCTCATTCCATTCAAAATCAAAGCACATTAATGTTCGATATTGTTGGGTAAGAAATGTTACTGAAATATGATTGTTGTCACTTGAAAAAGTCAAAACCAAGAAAAATGGCGTAGACATGATGACAAAAGTTCTACCAAAAGGAAAGATTGAGGTTTGCTGTAGGTTGGATAGGCTAACGGATTTTGTTTTCCCACGGTCATGAGGAAAAATTTATTTGGGTCACTTCCGTGTGAAGGTGTTATGGGCCCGAGGACTTAGGTTATGTCCAAGGACTCAAATTGAGGATGAGAAATTTGCACGATTATGGTTCACGGACTTGTTCGTTGAGCAATTGAGGAATCTATGCATTATAGTTCCGAGCATTTGGAAGTAACACTTAAGCCCAAGGACTTTGATGAAGACATGAAGGCAGATTTGTCACTTGCTCAAGAAAAGTTACAGAAAGACACCCAGCCAGTCGACATGATATTGAGTGGTTGTGAGGAGAAGTCGGTCAATGGAAGCTTGACTATTGATAAGAGAAACAGTATGGCCCATTGGTGCCAACTTAAAAGTTTGACTGGGCACGAGTGATTTCTAGGAAATATGCACAATCTCTGTTGAGTGGGCGCCATCTCTGTAGAGCACGATGATTTACAGAGCCGTTGTAGAATCGTTGTAGAGTTATACGTGCACCAGATGGCTACCTGTAAGCGCAACCACCATGCTGAGTAGGCAGTTATTCAAATAGTTGGTATATGTATATATATTGAATTCAAGAAATATGTGGGTAGTGTGTGAGAGTGAAGTGAGAAGAGAAAAGTAGTGAGTGAAAACAAAGTGTGAAATTCTTTATATTTTCGTACTCTATTCTTCAATTTTCTCCTCAAGAGCTTCTATAGCCGTGTGGTTTTGTAACCAAATTCATATAGTAAAATTTGTTGGGGATTAAGTGTCCCGTGGATTTTTTCTTATTTAAGAAGAGTTTTCCACGTGAAATCTCGGTATTCTTCTTTTTTATTATTCATTTTTCATTGCTATTTGTTTCTAATTTGCTGGTCGGACGCCCTTTTTCCCAACACTTTGGGAACATCCTCTATGAGGAAAAGTTCTCAACAAATATACCAAAGGCATCCAAGAAGTGCTCTACAGAACTGATTTCCTTGGATTAAGAAGGCTCAAAGCCGATCTCCTAATAAGATTCATGGAAATCATTAACAAAGAGTAAGTTTTTTGGTTCTAGAAGTCTAAAGTCAGTTAGATGATTCACATTAAGCTGTAGAAGGAAATAATGGGATCATAACCCATATGGATGTGGAGGAAAACTGATAGGATGTTAGGGGTGTACTCAAGGATATGGTTATCAATCACTTAAAAGTGTTGTTCCACAATCCGAATCCCCACCAAAAGGGTGATATCCCTCCTCGATGGACACATATTTGCAACAACTATTTAATCGTTTGAACCCTTGTTGTAAACTTTATAAATTATATGCCATTTAGTTGAATCATAATGGTTTATTTCAATATTGAAACAGCAAATTTAGGAGTTGACCCCATATTGGAAGAGATTAAAGCCCTTGTATTCTCTATGAAACAATTTAAAGCTCTAGGGTGAATGGGTTTCCAGCTCTCTCCTACTAGAAATATTAGGATGTTGTCCCAAATAATATTCATAAGTTTGTTGTGGAGATGTTTTGGGGTGTATTCTATTGGGGTCCAACTCGGATACACCTAACCTGGCACAGTAGAAAAACTCGAACTCCCCCGTCAACCACCAAAAATGTGAGTACAAAAAATACAAAAATGCACAACAACTTTTAACGTGAAAAACTCTTTTTAACAAAGAAAAAAATTACGGGATAAATTCTGAAAATCTTCATTATGTAAAATTTGGTTATACAAACCTCCGAGACAATGTACTTGCAACCGACCCGAGATAGAGCAACAAACTCTAGAGTAAGAGCAAGGGAACCCCCTCTCTTTTCTCTCATTTTCTTCTCTCATTCGTCTCTCACCTACAGCGCTCTCTACTCTCTAATTTTATAAAGTGTGGTGGTGAACGGTGAACGGCTAAGGCTCTCTTCTGTACTTCGTTTCTACTCCATTCTACACACAACTCTGAAGCGCCTGGTGCACTTTATAATGACGCTTGGCCAATATCCCAATAATGGCACATTTGGTGAGTTTCCTGTGGTCGTTTCCGAATGCCATGCTGAAACCACCTTCATCAAACTTTTCAGTTGCAATTACATTCAACCTCCAGTTTGGGGCATATCTCACGCCCTTTAACATGAGCTTCATTTCGTTGCTTGTCCGTAAGTAAACATCCTCGATGCCAACTACTCTTGACGAACTACCGTTACCCATCTTCAATACCTCGTGTTACCTGGGCATATAGCTCATGAAGTGGGATTTTCTCAGTGTCACATGGTGTGAAGCGCCACTATCCATCACCCAATCCATCTTCTGACTCAGAAAGCTCCGTGTCTTTCCTGCATGGACAATCCAAAAGTGTTCGTAGAAAGCAATTGGAACCCGATCATCTTCACCCTGATCCTTCCTCTTTTGATGCTCGCCTCCGCCCACCTTCTCCTGCTTCCTTATTGGGTAATCCTGTTTCATGTGGCCCTTCCTATCATAGTGAAAGCATTTAATATCTTTAAATTTTGGCTGACCGTTGCTCCTCTTTGACTTACCGCCTCGTGCCCTCGACCTTCCCTGCCTTTGACTGTCGGTGGCCACCAGTAGACTCGGCTCCCCTAATCCTCAACGCCTCTCCTTCGCCTTAATTCATTCATAAGCAAAGAGGCAATGACTTCATCCATCCTAAGTGTGTTCTTCCCGAACAGCAGCGTCGTGATGATATGGTCATACAAGATCGACAAAGAAGCCAGCAACACCAACACCTTGTTTTTTTCATTGATCTTTTCATCAAATGCCGACATCAGCGTCACAATCCGGTTGAACTCATCCAGATGTTTCTCAAAGCTTCCCCCTTCCCACAAACGCAGGTCATAGAACTGCTTCTTTACATACAGCCTCATTGTTAAGAACTTGGACTTATACCGATTCTTAAGCTTCTCCCAAGCCTCCGCTAGATCCATCAAGTTGACGACCTCCTGAAGAGTGTTATCAATAAGATATAATTTGATCGTACAATTAGTAAGATCTCTCTGATCTTGCCACTCCTCCTCTCTCATATTCCCCAACTTGTCTTCATTCCTCTAAAGTGTTTTTACCGTTTCTTCTCGGGTTAAAATATTTCTCACCCTTTCTTACCAAATAATGACCTTATTTTACCCATTAAATTATTCCACACAAAATGGTAAACTCCTCGACGTCGACACCATCAATTAGCAAGTTTATAACCTGGCTCTAATCCATTTCTTGGGATTTGACCCGGATACACCCAACCTGATGTAGCAGAAAAATTCAAACCTCCTGTTGGTTGTCGGCCACTAAAAATGTGAGTACAAGTAATACAAAAATACATAATAATTTTTAACGTGAAAAAATTTTTTAACCAAGGAAAAAAACTATAGGATAAATTTTAAAAAATTTTCATTATGTAAAATTTGGTTATATAAACCCTCAAGATAGAGTACCTGCAATTAACTCAAGATAGAGCAAGAAACTCCAGAATAACAATAAGGGAACCTCCTTCTCTCTTTTCTCTCTTTTTTCTCTCTCCTTCGTCTCTCACCTATGGCGTTCTTTATTCTTTAATTTTATAAAGTGTGATGGTGAACGACAAATGACAAAAAGTCTCTTCTACACTTCTTTTCTGCGCCGTTCCACGCACAACTCTAAAGTACCTAGTTCTGGCCAATATCCCACCTGCTCACCTACCCTAATCTTGCATAGGATTTGTCACGTCAACTTTATCATTTTCTGCGCTTTCACTAGTTCTTGAGCTTTCCCATAGATGGCGTATACTCTATAAGTCGGCTACCTGCTCTATAAAATCTGCTACCTATTTTAAAAAGTTGATTACTTACTCTGCAAAGCCTAGTGCCTACTTTGCAAAGTCACCTACCTATTCTATCAGGTCATCCTCTCTGAACTGGCATTACCTGATTGCTCCTTCGCATTAGCGCCCTCGGTCAACCTCTTCGGCCGACTTCATCCCAACTCAGCCACACTAGCCTGGCTACTCCAAACTGGTCTCCTTTCAGCCGGCTGGTCTCCTTGGCCGACTTCTTCTTCCATCTTGTTAGCCTCTTTAGCCGGCATCTTGTTGCCCGGCCAGCCGCTCGCCGTGAGTGCTTCCTTACACAAGCCTCATACAAACCTTTAGTAACTTTTCGTCTATTGAATTATCTACAAGAAAGTGACTAAAAACTCAACACATCCCTGCCAGAGATCTTTAATCACACCTATATTGTTCCCATTCCAAAGGTTCAATGCCCTGAAAATCTAAATCAATTTTAGCCCATCTCAATTTGCAATGCCATCCGTAAGATCACCTCTAAGGTCACAGTTCTTAAGCTTAGTCCTCTTCCAAATAAGATTGTTGGCCCTAAATAAGACAATTGCATCCAAGGAAGGACCCCCATGATAGCATCTTGGTGACCCAGAAGGTTATTCACACTCTAACTAGAGCAAAGGGTAAGAACGCGGGGCATGCGTTGAAGGTTGATCTTACCAAAACCTATGTCAAGATTTGCTAGAGCTTCATTGAAGACACTCTCTCCTCCATCGGTCCCACTAATCTCTTCTAAATAATCTTGGAGTGTATCTCTACAGCCTCCTTTGTGGTCATCAGGAGTGATGATATCTCAGAGACATTCCGATCATCATGGGATTTGAGACAATCTGATCCTCTTTCTTCATATATCTTCATTTTCTGTATTGAGCGGCTATCCCATCTTATCAACCTAGATGTAGCTAGAGATACTTAGAAATCCCTGAAGGTATGAAATAATGGACTGAAATTTTCTCATTTGGTTTTTTGCTAATGACCTCCTTCCATTCTCCAATCTAAAGTAAAACAAGTTATCACAGTGACTGAGACCCTGGGGTTGTTACCCCATACCTTGAGGAAGGAAATTAACTATAGAGGTTTTGTGGCACCAGGAAAATCCAAGAGGCTTGTGGTATTATGAGGGTCAAAGACTTGAGTAAATACCCGGGAACTAGACAGGTTCATGGAAGATTTACCAAGAAACACCATGTACCAATTATTGAAAAAGTCTATCACAAATCCAAAAATGGGAAGACAACGCACTTTTTTTGGTAAGTTGGACCACTTTAATTTAGGTTGTGAATGAAGAATTTGGAAAACCTTCCAGCTAAGATAATCCTCTTTTGGACACTTTTAAATAATATAATAATCTTGTTCTGTTTTGGATGTGAAATTCCGTGAGTCATACTATCAAATCCATCCTAGTCTTTGTTGACAATGCTAGAGAATTGTAGGTGGAGTTTAAAGGAAAATATTGCCAACAGAATATTGGGGTTCGACATCCGGATTTACCTGATCCAGTGCAGCGAAAATTCGAACCCCCCGTTAGTCGACAATCAATAATTTAGTGGATATAATAAACAAATGATGCATAATATTTTTAACGTGGAAACCTTTTATAAATTGAAAGGAAAAATCATAGGAAAAACTTCAAAAAATTTTTTATTATATAAAATCGGTTACAAAAACTTCCGAAACAGAATCCCTGCTACACACTTGAGACAGAATAAGAAAAATAACTCCAGAGTAAGAAAACTCTTATTTCTTCTTATCTCTCTGCTTTTCTTCTCTCATTTCTCTCACTGGTGGTGCACTCTACTCACTGATTTTATAAGTATAAGTATAGCAGTAGACGGTGAACGATGAGAGCTCCTTCGTCTACCACTCTCGTAGCCACTACCGTGGATGCTCGCCTCTACCTTGTAGCCCTTCACATTGTTGTTTGCCTTCTCTATCTCCTGAAGTGTCTGGTGTGCTCTTTATAAAGACCCTGTCGCCAAATCCATCTACTCACCTGGCCCGATTCTTACAGATGATTTGTCACACACCAAACCTGTTTTTTCTGTGACCTCACCAATTTCCGCATTTTCCCAGACACGCATACTTTGTAGGCCAATCTGCTCTCTGCACGGATGGCGCATGCTTTGCATGACAACTACCTATTTTGCAAAACTTATCTACTCTGAAAAGTCAACTTTCTGTACAGTCAACTATCAACATTTTAGACAATAGTCTCTTTACCAAATATAACTTGCTGACGTCCAGCCCTTGTCCATTTTGAAATTTCATTTCGGAATTTCTCTCCCAGATTTCCTAGAATTCCAAACCAGCTAAACCTTGCATATTGGCCATTCTTGCCAAACCAGCCTTTCCTACATAGCGACCAACCAAACCGAGATTCCAAACTGGAATTCCAAAGCATACTAGAATTCCATACCGGAATTCCCAACCAGCCAAAACCATTCCAGCCTATTCTATACCGAAAAAATCATACCGGCAAATTCCTAGCTTACCACTCCAGCAAATTGGCCACTCCGAGATTTGCCCAACCGGCAAGTGGTCACCTTGGCTCCAACTGGTCATTTTGCCTAACCAGTCATTTCCACCCAACCGGCCGATTTGTTGCAACCTGCCATTTCCCTGCAACTGGGCATTTTGGCGCAACCGGGCGAAATTGCCCCAACCTGATACTTTGTCGCAATCGGGCAATTTTTCCCAAACCTAGCACTTTTGCATACTCTGCGGCCTTTCTCAACCGGTCAATTAGATGTTGGCCAGATTCTTTTCTCAGTTCGTCAATAGGATATTGATCGGCCTCTTACTTGTCCGACCTGTCAATTTCATACCGGTCATTCCGGTAAATTTCGTTACGGTATTTGCCACTCCGGTAAATGCCACTCTTGAATTTTTTCAACTTAACTAATGGTCACTTCAAAATTTGCCCACCTGACAAATTGTCATACCAAGATTTGCTTACTCCAAGCAAATGGCCTTCCTGGTTATTGCTGCAGCCAGTTTTTAAAACTCTGAACATTACTTAGAACTTGTGTGATCCTTCGATGACGATTTCATTTGTTGAGTTACCCACAATGGAGTGACCAAACCTAACAAACTTTTCCTCATGATCTTGTGAAGAAACCTTTGCCTTTTCCCAGCAACTACCATTGCTTGTCTTTTAGCAGCTTCCCCCTCAATTGGGGTCCTAGTATTGGCCTCCGCTAGCCTAAATGATACATTCTTCCACTCCACTAAACCTTCATCTTTTTCTCCGTGGTCAAATCATTCTCCTTTATAATCCGCCTTAGCCACCTCAGCTCTGCCCTTGGCCCTACTAGCTTCCGCCCTTCACCCTGCTGGCTCCACCATTGTCCATACTCTGCCCAGCTCCGCCTTTGACTATGCTTAGCTCCGCCCTTAGCCCTGCTCAGCTTCGCTGTGCTTTTACCGTTCATTCTTGTGCCATACTAAATGACAAGCCCCTCGACGACGACACCATCAACCTGAGACACCATCAACCTGTCTCTGATAAACTTATTGGTATCAGAAGAGGGTTTGACCATAACCTGTCTCTAATATCGCTTAATTGGGGTTTGACACCCAAATTCACACATAGTCTAGATTTGGCACAACGAAAAATCTAAGTCCCCGTCAGTCGATAATCACCAATTTAGTGGGCCCAAGGAACAAAAGATGGACAACATTCTTAACGTAAAAATTCTTCATAAATCGAAAGAAAAAACCACATAACAAACTCCGAAAAAGTTTTTACTATATAAAATCAGTTATAAAAATCTCCAAGATAGAATCCCCGTTACACACCCGAGGTAAAATAAGAAAAAAACTCTAGAGTAAGAAAACTCTCATTTTCTCTTATATCTCTGTTTTTTTCTGTCATTTTTCTCACTGGTAGTACACTCTGCTTACTAATTTTACAAGTGTGGCGATAAACAGTAAACGATGAGAGCTCCTCCATCTACCGTTCTCATAGCTACTTCCGCGGCCGCTCACCTCTACCTTGCAGCCCTTCACATTGCAGCTTACATTCTCTGTCTCCTGAAGTACCTGGTGTACTCTTTATAAATACCCCGGCGCTAAATTCATCTACTCACTTGAATTGATTCTTACAAATGATTTGTCACACCAAACCTATCTTTTTCTGCAACCTCACCAGTTCTTGCGCCTTCCCAGACACACATGCTCTGCAGGATAACCTGCTCTCTGCACGGACGGCACATACTCTGCATGACAGCTGCCTACTCTATAAAACTTACCCACTTTGAAAAGTCAATTGCTCTGCATAATCAACTGACAGCATTCGAGACAAGCTATCCTTGGCATCACCTAATGTCCTCAGTCTTCACTAGTCTCTTTGCCTAATACAACTTACTGACTGTCCGGGCCTTATCCATTCTGAAATTTCTCTCTTGGATTTCCTGGAATTCTAAACCGACCAAACCTTGTATACCGGCCATTCCTGCCAAACCGGCCTTTCCTGCATACTGGCGAACCAAACCAGAATTCCAAAGCATACCGAAATTCCAAACCAACCAAAACCATTCCTAGCCAAAACCATTTCGGCCTTTTCCATACCAGTAATTTTATACCTGTAAAATCATACCGGTAAAACCAAACTGCTAAATTTCTGGCTTGTCACTCCGACAAATTGGCTACTTCGAGATTTGCCCAACCTGCAAGTGTCACCTTGGCTCCAACCGGTCATTTCCGCCCAACCAGTCAATTTGTTGCAACTGGCCATTTCTGCGCAACCGGCCATTTTCGCGCAACCAGGTGAAATTGTCCCAACCTGGCACTTTGCTACAATCGGACAATTTTGCCCCAACCTAACACTTTTGCATACCCCACGGCCTTTCTCAGCTGGTCAACAGGATGTTGACCGGATTCTTTTCTCCGTTAGTCAATCGGATGTTGACTGACCTCTTACTTGCTCAACTGGTCAATTTCATACCGGTCATTCCACCACTTCGGCAAATGCCACTCCAGGATTTGCCTAACTCGACAAATGGTCATTCCGAAATTCGCCTTCTCTGACAAATGGTCTTCTCCGATATTTACCTACTCTAGGCAAATGGCCTTCCTTGTCATTATTGCAACTAATTTGTGGCACTCCGAATATCACACAAAACATGTGTGATACTCCGACGATGCTTCATTTTGTTGAGTTACTCACAATGGAGTGATCAAACCCAATACATAATGGGCCTAGAATTTTTCAATTGAAGAAAACTTTAACTGAACTTATTTAAGAACAAGACTTTATTAGCATACATTATGGAAAGCTAAAAAATTTATGGAATGTTTTCTCTCTTCATGATCCCACACTTGACTGTGAGTGTGAAATACCTAAGAGTTCTCCTTGATAGATATCAGAGAAATTATGTCATAAAATTATCAATGGTTTTAAATGACTCCTATGTTAAGGGATAAAGTCATATTAATTGATAAGTTTTTTCTCTTAATTTACAACAGGAAAGACCGCATCATATGGTGAGCCCCTTTTCTAAACCGATGACCATGATCAGCAAGAGGATACAGTCCAATTGTAAAACCTCCTGCAAAGAATTGCATCAACGACAAACAAAACCGGCCCTACTATTCTCATTGCAGGAAACTAGGACAGACTTTTTGAGAAATGTTTCAAGGTTGAAAATGCTCAAATTCCCACATCTCTTGCTGCAAAATGTTAGGATGTAGCTAAAAGGTTTTACAAGCTCAATGGATATCCAAATGGAGGCAAACAACCCAAAAAATTTGGGAGTTACGCATCAGCATCAGCTAATTCAATCAGTACAGAAGTGAAGGAAAAACTTGCAGATAAAGTGGCCCTCTCATCTATAGCTGAGTACAAACAATCGTTGATCCTCCTTCACTAAAGGAAAGCATCACCACCTGTTCACACAATTAACAGTGCTCAAGTAATCACTAAATCAATAACACGTTCCTCACTGTCTTTAATAGGATACGATTCCTTTATTTTCTCTCCAGCACATACTCTAACACAACTTCATGTTGGGGTTCAACAACCCGGATCCACCCAATCCAGCGGCAGCAAAAAACTTGAACCTCTCGTTATCGTCAGCCACAATTTTGTATGAACAAGGAATAAAGGAGATGTACAATATTTTTTACGTGGAAACCCCTTCTCAACTAGGGGAAAAACCATAGGATACATAGTCCGCCAACAAATCCACTACGTAAAATGGTTACACAAACCCAAAGATAGAGTATAACAACCACTCTGACTACACAAGCCCTAGAGACGAAAATGAAGAATAGAGTACGATAATACAAAGACCTCACAATTTGTGTTTCACTCACTGCTCTCTCTTTTCTTCACTATCTTTCTCTCATCTTCTCGCTGTGGTGCTCTCTACTCATGCATTTTATAAGTGCTGCTGAAAAGGCAACCACCGTTTCACCCCCTGCACACAGTGGCCGGCGCACAGCGCCTCTAGTGTTATCTCCCACACCAGCTGAGTGCAACCCGCACCATTGATGTCTTCACACACACATAGCATGCCCAACATGCATATATATATTGATATACTCGAAAACTAGGCAGATTGCTTGTGGGAAAACTGTGACAACCCGAGCTCGGAGTCCCCGAACCGAACCCAAACCGTCACGGTGAAGGTTTCGAATCATCCGAAATCATCAATTATACGTCATCAACGAACTCAATATCATAAAAAAAATTTATTAATGAACTTCATAAATGTATTATTAATTCAATATCCATAATAGTAACAATAAATAATTTCAATAATATCGATGTCCAAAATATCAATCCTCATAATAAAAATCTAATAAACGTCGAATAGTAACAGAACCAACAAAAACCTTAAATCTCTATCCTGAGAGCCTCGATCTCTAAGATCACCTCTACCTGGAGTCTACACAATAACACGTGATCTCTTTTATTCCGCTGTCAACCTGTCTATTCAGGAGCCAATAAAATATAAGAGTGAATCTAAGACCCAACAAGTAAATAAACAATAAAATAACAGAATGTAATAAAACGTCTCAGATGTTAATAACATAATAAGTACATCAAATAAATCAGCAATTATCCGAGATTCAATAACATGTCATATCCACGACTCAAAAGCCATATAAACAATTAAATATCAAGAAGCAACATGGATTCCATCGAATCCAATTATCAGCTCAATACGAGGTCACAGCTGTATGAATAATAGAAGTATCTATGGACCTTATTCTACTATAGTGAACCAAAGGTCGCGTATTTGCGCCCCCAACGGTTGGGTAATATAATAAGGTTATCCATGATATCCAACTACCCCTACAGTCGTCTCAGAGGCTATACCCGTAACATGCCATACCACTTCCGATACCCCTCGTCAATGATATCCTAGATATCATCATCTACAATGGTCACTAAGTTATAAACATCCCTTTCGACTCATTGTACGAAATAATAAGAATTTGATTATCAGCTCAATTTGAAGTCACAACTGTACGAGATAATAAGAATCTTTTTAGATCTTATTCTACCATAGTGAACCAAAGGTCGCGTATTTACGCCCCCAACGGTTGGGTAATACAATGAGGTTATCTATGATATCCAACTACCTCTACAGTTCTCCTAGAGGTTATACCTGTAGCATGCCGATACCACCCATGATACCCATCGCCAAATGATATCCCAGATATCATCCTCTACGATGATCACTAGGTTATATACATCCCTCCTCAACATTAACGACCTCAATCTCCGGAATATGGATTAAATATCGAAAAAGTATAGACTACATTAAGTCTCGTAACCTCCCATTCGATTAGATACCGTAGTATTTTCATATGCTCTCCTCAATTTAACCATAGAGTGCCAATAAATGTACGCACACCAACAAGGTTAACGTAAAGAATATTTTTATCAAATTTTATTAATGAAATACAAAAATAATCACGTAATTGAATAATATTATTTCAAGCGAGCCAATATACTTGCATAATTCCATATAAATATTTTCTACCATCAGCATACATCAATATAAATATGTGCCATCCCATATATAATTA
>JAODPA010091331.1:0-23482 GCA_025585075.1 Nepenthes mirabilis | reverse complement strand
AATAGATGATAAAAAAGACAAATTTTAACATAAAATTTACATTTAATGAGCACCAAAAAAACAAAAAAGTTTACATTTGAAATTTCTAATACTTATCACATCACCCAATATAAATCCAACTAATATCAATACCAATATTTTAATCGGCATCAATTTTTTATCTATTTTGTAACGGGCTAAATTTTAACAAATTAGCAAGTAAAATATCAACCAAACTAGAGCTCAACTTATAATATATTACAATTGAAAACTTAATCAACCACAATTAGATCTAATTTATTAAACACGGACGAACCAAACTCAAGTCTAGACTTGCTCAATCCATCATCTCGACTCTTTCACAACAATATATCGAACTACTAACAGGATATAATAACATAACCACAATATCTTATTGAAAGACAATCGTAAAATAAAACTTTCAAAAGCAATGTGCTATCAAATCCCTAAGTTAAACACTAGAAATCACATTGGCAACAAATTATGCACAAAACTTGGGTACAAACAGGACTTCTATTTCCGAAACACAACTCAGCATCCGATGCCCTCCCAACTAATAAGCAACAGAACTCGGTCACTAACTGGGTCTCGGAACTCAGCAACGAACAACATGCAGCCAAATGAGTTTTTCGTAACCCGGGGTAGATTTGGGAGGAGAGTGTCAGAACTGTCTTTGACCCGGAATGACAAAACAAGTCATCTCCATATGGTTTCATTGGCATCAGTGAAAATTGCATTGTGATGTTCTATGAGGCAGTGGACAACCTCGACAGCAGCAAAGTCGATGGACAGGCCATCATCCAAGGGAATGGACGATGACGCATTATCCTCGTTTTCCTCTGAATGCAAAAGAAAAAGCAGGAAATGGGAAAGAAGTAAGAGGTTTACCAATCAAGGGAAATATGAAAATAAAAAGATATCATTATTGAAACAACAGTTATTTCCATAAAGATGTAATCGGCTAAGTGTAAAGGTAATAACTCTTTGTGCGAGTAGCAAGCCACATTGTGAGGTGCTGAAAAGAAAAGGCAACAAGATACTTCATAACTCCTCCACTTGTTCCAAGAATTGCTCAACTCTCGTGATAAAATTAAAAAAGAAAAATAAATGCATTGCCATATAAAAAATTTTATGAAGCATTCACCTAACAGTTTAAGTTTTTTGATTAAAGTAGTTCCTGACATATATCAAAGTTTTCTTTTTCTTATTTTGGACAGAGTAGTTTAAAGTTCAAATGCTGATAATACCCATTATCTCATTTGTTATACTTCCACACATGATGAAAGTGAGCCTATAATTAATCCACTCTTCAAAACATGTACAAGTATGAGAAAAGTTTCATCACTTCTAGTGTGAAAAAACGACAAAATATGAAAATAAATAATATCAAATCAAATCTCTAATCTCAAGATGTCTGCATCAAGTCTTCTAAGGTTGCAGAAACTCGACCCCATCAAGGATGATTCTTAAAGCTCATGTAGTCAATATCTTTCTTGTGGTATTCTCCAATTGACAATAACAATGTGATTGTGAGCTTGACGGGGAAAAACGTCAGTGTCATTGGCAATTATTGGGGATGACAATGTGGGCAGAAGCTTGGTGGATGGTCGAGCTTGTTATGCAGAGGTGATAGGCTATTTGTCAAGTTATTTTTGGAGTTGCAAACAAGTTGAGGATTTCAGAGAACTACTAAAGGTTTAGAAAATCGGGATTTGATCAATTTGATGGAGAAGTTTAGTCAGCACAGATCTCTCTCTCTGTCACGGCTTACTGACAAAGAATTCAACAGTGTAGAATTGGTTCTACAGCTTAAGAAAACAACACTGAGGATAGGAGGTGCACTTCTCTAACTTCAGCCAAGGTAAAAGCACACCTTAGCCTTGTTGTTGAAGGAACCAGGCCACAAAATGCCAGTCCTAGGAGTTGCTGACACCAAGTGCATTTCTTACCCAGGCCGGTGCCTAAAATCCTGGTCAGAGATTCCATAAACACTAGCATGAAATTAAATGCCATTTTCACAAGGTACACAGCCTACCCTTTCCTTCATTTTAATCAATAGTTCCTACTCTCCGAAGCTTCACCTCTATTAAGAATTCTTTTCAAAACAATCTTTTCATCCCTCCTGTGCGTCCATCCATAAAGATAGATCTTCCCATCCCATCCCCTTCAGATCATCCAATGACGGTCAGAATAAGACCTAGGAAATATGAAATTATGCTGATACTGTGACAATGAGACTATGTTCACATCAACCCATTAATTGCTTAACCAAAACCCCCTCGCCCTAAAAGAGAGAAGGAAATAGTACATTGATGAAAATAAAATTGACATATTTTAATGGTTAACAATGGCCAACTTGACTATACAGCCCTTATCTTCGGAATTTTGACATATAAGTGATTTTGTCCTATAGTTGTCACTGATGTTTCCTTTCACATATGCCTTTAGAAAATCGGCTTAACAATAAAATTGTTCTACTGTTAATCTAAAGACCACAAGTTCAAATTACGAAAACAACTTATCCCAGGATAGGACTAAGTTTACACATGTCAGGCCTCCCTAAGCCCCACAACAAGGAAGCTTTATGCACTAGGCAGCATTTTTGGATTTCCTTTGAGCATGCCTCCAATGTCTTTTCAATATGTGAATGCAAGAATAATAGGAAATGGATCCAACCCATGCATGTGAAACCAAGAACAAAACACATTGGTTATAGGATGATACCAAATTTTTAGTTAATAGACCAAGGGCCCTTAACAAAATGGTAACAAGATACTTGGAAACATTAGAGGTAGTAAATGAAAGAAATGATATATTTTGACTTTCCACAGATGTTGCATTGAGTTGTAATACTCTATCCCAGATCAGAGATGTGAAATTAAAGGTGTTGTTCTTCAGAGTTTAGACAAATTAGTTGTTGCAATATGCTTCTTTTTAAGTGCAATTATAAAGTTTCAGCCACCAATCAAGGAGGTTCTTGATACCATCATGAGACACAGGGCCGATTTGGCATCTATTTTGAAATACCGTTTGAAAAAAGGCTATAAATTGGATCTTCTAAAAAAATGCTCCTTAAAATGCTGATTAAGGTTCTTTACAAGTTGCACTAGATTTTTTAGCAAGTTATAATTCACAACTTCTTCTAAAAGACCCCCAAAATCTCTTTTGACAAAAGCTTCAAATAATAGCTTTTCCAAAAAACACTTCCAAAACAAAAAATGAACACCCCATTCAGCTTTCATACAGGGGAAATCCTATTGCAAGATTACGTTTGTCCAGACTAGATGAGGAACAATCTTAGGAATAATTCATCTCCTTGATGCCTAATGGAGAGTGAATATTCAAAGGTATATGATACCAAATTGGGGCTTGCTTGAAAATTTTGAGCAGTCTGAGATTTCCACATAGGTTTCTTAAATGGTTATGGCTTGTATATCTTCTACCAAATTCTCCAATGATTAATGATGAACTGTGGGATTATCTGTGGTGTGCTCATGATTTAGAGAAGAGTAGGAATCTGGTTCATAGGAAGAATTATGCAGAACATTTTCTGAGGGTGGCCTATCTCTCAAAGGTCGTATTCTACGGAATAAAGTTGCCTTGATAAAACATCTTTGGTGTACCATCGCCAACATGGGTAAGAATATCAGTATTGGTATCGGTTGTAATAGTATCCATATTGGACATTACGTATCGGTATCGAATATGTTGGACAGCAAAAAATTTCCGAAAATCATAAGATAACGGGGGAATATCGGCCTATATTTTAAATATCGGCTGTATCAGCCGATACGAAAACATATTATAATATTGTCATGGTATTGGAAAATATCGGTACCGTTGGAACCCCAATATTTGCATCAATGATCGCCGATGATGAAAAATTGTAGCTGAGATGGACACCCAATGTCTCCCTAAAGGGAGAGTCTGTGTGGTATAACAAATGTAGCAAAATATTTATTTGACACAGAGAATATTGATGAAATTAAGGAAAGAATTCAGAGCACGGGTGGATTCACAAGGGAGTTGGATCAGCCAATACCATTGGCATCTTCACCGTCAAGTCTGCCTATGCGATGCTACGAGGCAAGAAGCCTAATGTATGTTAGTCTAGATTCAATTAAGGAAGCTATAACACCCCAAATCATTCCTTCATAAGGTGGTTAGCCCTTCTTAATTGACTCAGCACAGCAGACATTGTTGAAATGGAATTTTGATGAAAATCCTCAATTGGTGTTCTGCAACACTGGCAATGAAAGGCATGGTCACTAGAACTGCAGTTATCCTCGTGATCTTATCAGCTATGGAACCAATGTTATAGTGGGTGGATCAAGATATGGACATCTGGGCCCTCTTGCTTCAGAAGTTGAGTGGATGAGTAGGAAGTAGAGTTGAAACACTTTTGTGCCTCATTTTTAAAAAGCTGCATTCCCACGTGTCAGTATGCAATTTGCCAAGAGAGGAATGCAAGAAATATCAATAATAAGGATACTCAGCTGCTACAGAAGTTTGAGGAGTTCACATGACAGGGAAGTATTTGATTCAGCTCAGAGGCAATTTATTCTCAAAGAATGTTGATCCACTTTCTAGTTAAGGATATATATGCTAGTAATGACGATGGTTTGGGATGTCTTAACATTCCCTGAGTATACCTGAGCGAAATTTTGTCTTTATATCATTGGAGGTACTTGTGAATATTGAGCATTGCACTTCAATTGAATTGCACTTACCAATATATGTATACTTGTAACACAGGAGTATTTCTTATAAGAACCTTGAGTGGGCGCACAACCAACAGCAAAGGCTCTTCCGTTGACTTGGGCCTAAGAGGACTTAACTGTCAGGAGCAACTAATTGTATCAAACCAATTGAGGACAACCAGTGCAGGCTCGTAAGATCAAGGCCCTAACATGAAAATATTGGTGTCAGTCAACAACCATATCGATACATATTTGGCCACATGTATCAGTATCAGTATTCTTGAATCGAAACTTAGCAGGGAGATATCAGTCAATATTAAATATATTAGTAAATATTTAATATATCAATCAAAATATCGCACATCACTGATATAGTGACATATTGTGACTTTGCCACAGTATCAGGAAATGTGGACATCGTGGGCCCCAATAACAATATAGAATAGTCGATATTTCATCCCATGGGCCCTACTAAAAGTCATAGTGGTTGAAATGTGATGAACGGGTTCTGAGATTCCATAATAGTCATCCACTAGGAGAAGTCCTAGGACTAGTTTGTGAGATGGCACAAGCCCATCCCAACCAGATTATTTGATGACTTGGAGATCAATTTATAAGTGCTAAAATCTCATCCCTTGGAAACAAGGAGTTGTCTTTCACCATCCTAAGCTTGCTAAGGTGTTGAAACATCTCACTGCCAGTTGGTCTAGAATTGGGTCGTTGCAATTGGAATCAATCCTTTGCCCTTCATGTTTTGTATCCTTAATAGGATCCTAGTCTGAAAGAGGGGTTCGGAGGAGGTGCCTTTAAGACGGTGGCAATGGCATGGTGGGCCTATTGCACCCCTGAAATCTGACATAAAATGTGAAGGATCTTTAATGAGATTGCTGGAAATCGGGATGCCCATCACATTGGATGCTAGAGACAGATTCAATTTATGAAGCCTAATGGCTCCGCTAGCAAGTGCTTCACCTCTCGAAGCAAAGCTGGTGGAGAACTTCAATATAGACTTTTATTCATACTTTACTAATAGCTAGGGAGTAAGCTTTGCTGCTCTGCACCTTTGCTGCGGGAGACTTAACTCCCAAGACCAAGACTGACTCCAACTATGCATTCATTTGTGCAATATCTAAGATGCGATTTTCTAACAACCTACTCTTTCTTTCTCGAATATATGTTCAGGAGGGACTTTTCACTTTTTCGGTTTTATCCCATCACGAATAAAATCAACGATGAGGCCCTTAAGGAAAGGATCAACAGGTCAATCCCTTCTCAACCAAATTTTGAGAGGGAGGCTATCGATGTTCCACATAGCCACAATATACTGATAATGCTTGCTATGGTAGTGACATAAGCTACCAAGCACTATAACAAGCGCCACCTACTCGAACAAGGATAATAAATCTACCAATTGGGTATTGCATATAGACTGCGAACAAACCATAAGGGTGAAAGTTTATCAAGTTCCAAATTTCAAATGGAAATAAATCCTAGGTTGGTTGATGAGCTAGAAGGTACATACATATTCACATCCAAACCCTATAATTAAAGAGATCTATGTAGGGCTTTAGCTTTTGCACTTTACAAAGAAGCGCTACACAAGGGTGGTTATGCTTCCAATCTTCTAAGAGCACATCCTCTTGCAAAAGATGGACGTGATATCAAATAGAGCTCGATTAGTTTTATGCTAAAAAGGAAATAAAGAACATAACCAATATAGGGAACAAGGAATACCATATTTACTTTTGTGTCATAACAATCTCACTCAAATTATGGGGATCTATACATTAATACAGTATATCGAGGTCCCAGGCCAGAACCACACAAGTTTCCCTGCATATGGATCCTTCCTACTTTTCAAGGATCTACTTGTTGGTAGATCAATTCCTTCCTTATTACCGTACTAGAGAGTTTCATAACACATATAGCTTACTTCTTAAGGGGAGAAAATAAGTGTCAAGAAGCACTATTGAGAAGAAGATCCTTGGACCTTCTTCATTCTCTACATGGGGTTCACAAAGAGCTCCTATTTTTTTGTAACAAGGAAAAGATCGAATGAAGTTCTTCACGAAGTTCAAGATAAAGGAATAACAATGAGTTTCTTTATGGCCACCTTGTTTTTAAACATTATGGCTTTGGGATTGACCTTGACTAGGGGCATCCCTCCACATCCCCTCTTTGGCCAGATCATTGACTTGAGTATTGCACAAGTGTGTAAGGCACTTTCAGGCTATGGATACCCATACAAGGCAAGGCTAGGAAGCATCACAAACTAGGATTGGCATGGTTAGCAGTGCCCACTCATTTTGTCATGCCCAAAGTTATACAACACATAGCTAGAAGTCAGACGACTTGCCTAGCCCCTTGCTCCGAGCAACTGTAGATCAAAAAGCGCCTTCTAAACTACCCGGATAAGCAAGGAATGCTAGAGTGAACCAAAAAAATTTGGGTAGAGCCAAATATAAGCATTGACTAGTGTCCTATAGTAAAAGGCATAATTGTGAACCATGTCTATCATCCCCATAGGGATGGTAAAAGGAGGGCCCCAATTAGTAGAAAGAAACCCACAATCCCGTAGGTTGTCAATCATCCCATAAGTTGTGCAAAATGACGGAGAGCATTCCTAAAATTAACCTTGGGACTTCAGGCATTTTCATTGTTATTGTTGTTGTAATCAGCTCTTACACACTTTTTCAAAGTTTATTCATGAAATTTTCTCTACAATAGTACCATCCTCCATTTATAGATTTCATTTTCCTTTTCTGCAGAAAATACTACATTCTCTTCCAACTTACTTTACGTTTGTCATTCATCTCAAAAATTGTGCACTACAGCTACACGATAAATATAACCAAACACAAGAGCATGGAACCAATAGTAATAGATGGAGAAGCAACAATCTACAGATGACACAAGTGAGATATATTTAAAACACTAACCAAGCAGGTCCCATGCACTATAAGCAGGGAGTGGATCAGTACTCTTCTTGGATAGACTTCTAGATTGATGATGCCAAAACTGCCTGTAGATGTCAGGTCTCCGTTCCTTATGCCAAATGATGACAGGGGCCAGTTCCTCAGAAAGGCTTTGAGCATCCATCTGCTTAGATTTCATCAATATGGTTACCAAAGCAAGGGTTATTATGACATCTTAAGAACGTAAATTGGTGTTTAGCAAAAACTTGTTATAAGCAAATTGAAAGCATAATCCATTATTAAGATTTCCAAGTTCACACTGCAATAGAAGAATCTTAGCATGTTTTTACTTGGAAAACAGCCAAGACAAAAGGAACCGAGAAAGGGCATAATGCAAAATCCTACATTGATCAGGGAACAAGAATTAAGAATATAATTCCATTGGAATGGACACAATAGCTGAAAAAATAAGGGGTAAAACTCACAAGGCAGAAAAAATCACTATCTATATTGGTTGTAGTCATATTGTATCAAACATTGAACAAAAAGTACCATTATCAGATACATTAGAAGGGAAAAAAATCCTATAAATAGTAAGCTAACCAGCAAATAGGCTGGTATATCGGCTATATATTGGATATACTAGCCAATATGTCACCAATATAGTAGCATATTATGATTTTGTCACAATAATACTAATATCAGGGAGATTGATACTGATATATTAATATCAGCCAATATTTCCTTCCATGGTTGTCAAGGAATATAAGAATATTTTTTCTAAGGGTAAAATAGTACAATTGGAAGGTTTGAGAAAACTACGATCGTATTGAAGATTTTGTTCCTATTGTTAGATGGTCCAAAGCCTAGACAAATGGCGGTTGCCTATTAGGTACCCAACAACCAGTGCAATACTTTCATCGGATGTTTGACATGGTATGAGAACAATAAATAGGGCATCCCTTACTTGCAATGTATTTTATCATTTGAGTTCAATGTTAAATATGATAAAGTCATTGCATCATCACCTAGGTGTATTGCAAAAGTAGCAACACTATTGCAACCTGAAAATATACAATTAGAGAGGTTAGTTCTAGATAACAAGATTCAACTAGGAACTTGGAATATTGATACTTTGACAAGTAAGCAAATAAAGAATGTGGAGAATATGATTAGAGATGATCAATATAATGTACCTACAAAAGACAATCCAATTAGGAGAGAAAGCCAATTATATACAAAGGACCCATTACAAAACCATGTTACCAGGGGAATGATATAGCTAGGAATGGAGCTGAAATAATCGTGCATGTTATCAGTGCATATACACCCAAATTGGTTAGAACCATTTATGAGGAATTGGACGAAGTAATCCAAAATATTCTCAAGAAATGGTTTATTTTTACAGGTGGAATGGAATCTAAATTGCCATACAAGACAAGACACAAATGGCTATACAAGCTGTATCAAGGCTATGGTTGTTTAGAAAGAAATGGAGAAGGAAAGGATATTTTGGATTTTATTGTGGCTTATTATCTTAAGGTGGCAAAATTCATTTTCAAGAAAATGGAGAAGCATTTGATCTTGTATAAGAGTAACTCATCCAAAACTTAGTTCAAACATTTCATCTACAAAAAACCTCACACTGAATTCAGATTATGCATTCTAAGCAATCGAAAGGGTAGAAGTACAATCGACAAAGAAGTAAACAACGAACTTAAAAGGTGACAACAATCTCTCATTAGAGGAATTTGGATCTTAGGAAAAGTAGTAACAAGATACATGATGCTGTGGCGAAGTGCATTCCAAGAACAACCAAAGAAATTAGGGGAATCAAAAGAGAGGGTACCATGCCCCCTAGGAAAAAAAAAAAACTTTGTGGTGGTGCAAATAAGTACAAGAGAAATTCAAAGCTAGGAGATATTGTTATAAGACAAGACCTTGCAAAAGTGTAAAAATAATAGGAATTCAAATACAGGCATGAGTGTACTAAAAAGGGGGCAAAAAAAGAGTGAGTGTGATAAGAATCTAAAGAGTAAGTAATTCAAACTACAATGGATTTGTATGAGCAACTTAACCACGGATTAAAATGTCAGTGCCGCTATAAGTATTGGTTGCAGCCATATCAAGGTCGAATATCACCAATGCAAAACATATTATTTTGAGGTTGATATCCTTCTAGGTTATTAAAAATAGCAAAAGCTTTTGTCATATGCATATTTTATTCCTTTTCAGAATATATAGATCTAGACTTCTTAAAAGGCGGGCATATTTAAATCATGCGGATTTAAGTTTCAAATAAGAGAAGCAAAGCAAAAAATTAATGGACAATTTAAATGTTGGTCAATATATTATGATATGTCACAAACATAGAGATATATTGTAATAAATTTTAGTGTTGGAACATACCAGTATTGGGCCATGGGCTTAATGCAAAGGAAGGAGAAAATTATGTCCTTAGACTAGTGAAAGCAAGAGAAAAAGAATTAAAGACTTTAACCGAGTGAAATGTATCAAGGATGATGAGGAAAGAGCACTAGTTACAGATGAATATATAAAAAAGAGATAGGATGGGATATTTTCACAACCATTTTACAAGATTTAAGGAGTACACCATAGTGCTTCTCATTGATATTGGTGTAAACATAAGTCATTCTTATTTGAATATTGAAAGAGAAAATGTTAAAGAAACATTGAAGACAAGAAAGGTAGTCAAATTTTGAATTAAATGGTGTCCCAGTGGAATCCTTATAAAGGCAAGGTATTTGATTTCACCAATGAGCTTTTCCATTACTATATCACCTACCAGAATGAGAATGATGAAAGTGTTCCTAGCCATACCAAATTAACTACAAAAATGGGCCGAGCCTTATGGACCCTTCTATTGTTGCTTACCTTAGAAACTCATAGAAGAAAAAGTACATTGTACCCATACAAAAGAATAAAGAGAATTATGATATCTAAATTCCAATTATAAGTTAATCCTTGATTTCAATGCTTCCCCAAACATGCTTAAAAGGCTTTAATTTTTAACATGGATTATGTCCTTACTTGAAATTATGCAATATCAACATAAGTACAGCTAAGTTACATAATCTATGGATTTTTTCCAAGTATGTGTCAAATCGTTTTCGGCTATGGCCTATGGATTACTAGACTTGAATTAACTGGAGCACTGACAAAGTCTTGCATTGCTTCTTTGTACATGAAAGAAGGTGGCTAGGTTTCACCAAGGAAGAAGTTAATGGAGGTGGAACATATATAGAAGCATTGTGTCCTTAGTGCATGCTCCCAATCCATCTGTCTTGCAACGTGGCAAGGGAAGAAGGCCTCCAAGAGTAGTATAAATATGCATTAATCATTTGGAGCCCTAGACTCAATCACTATCCATCTCAACCATTGGGTGGAGAAAAGAAAGGAGAGAGCTTGTGTGAGTTTTTAAATGAAGGAGAAGCCATCTTGAAGAAATTTTGTAAGTAATTCAGGTTTACTTGTCTTAATTTTATAGGTTTGCAATGAAGTAATAACAGAGTTATAATGATAATTTTGAAAATGATTTAGTATGTTTAAGTAAAGAAATTCATGTTTGAGTCACAAGAAATAACTAACCTTGGCCTAAATCAAGCTTTGAGGCATACTAAGCCGAAAATTGGAATTCAAAATTATTACATATGGAAGTGCTAAAAATTTTAGACTTGGTGAAAGATATCATCTTCTTAAAATTTATTCATGGCTTTGATTATTCTTGGGTCACGCTTCTTTTGCTATTTTTATCATCCTATTTTTCATCATAGATAAGCAAAGAACAATTGTGTAAATACTAAGAAATCCGAGAATATAGAACCCGAGGGATCCTTAGAATAGATCATATTGAACAAGGCCTAATTCATTCCGGTTGATGTGTTTATATGTTATATGTTAGAGATGTATAAATCATCATATAAGAAATGACAAGTGTTTAGAAATTGAGACATGTCCAACAATTGCATGTATGTGATGGTATATACTGTGTGATTAGTCCCCACCAATGAGGAGGTAGAAATATGTTGGCTGATGGTGCTGGAATATGATGTGAGATTTTGACTCTGTTGTGCAGTTATGAGTCTTATGTGTTCATATCATGTTATATTCACTTCTGGATTATGATTTTACTTCCTAGACATTCGACTTACTCTTTCGTTCCTTTGTCCTATATTAGTAGATGTGATACTCTTCCCAAAGGCTTCGAACAACACAAGGCCTCATTTATATAGACAGCATGATGTTCTTGTACTTATTACCTCCTTGTTTGATTTCCTCGATTGTTGGAATTTGTACAATGATTGCGGAGATCATGGAACATTTAAAGGTTGAAAAAATACAAGATAATGAGTACTTTGTTGATATTCTATCTTGTATGGGTTAATTGAAAGTCTAAGATGGGATATACATGATTAGATTAGAAGTATAATTTGCAGCGTCATAATCTAGAGATTAAGGTCACAACACCCCCAAGTCATGATTGGAATACTAAGAGTTGTCAACTACTTAGGCATTAAGTTCAATATTCATGAAATAATGGAAAAGCATAATTGAAAAAGGGCTAAAGGGGTATATGAGTGTATCAAAGAACTAAATAGGACTCATGTCAAGGAGGTCTACTATAGAAGCTATCTATTTATTGAGGTGTTGAATGGAATAATTTTATGAAAGACATAGGGAACTTCATATGGAGTTTATCAATTTAGATAAAGCAAAATACACAATCCCAAAGTAAGTATAATGAATAAATTTAAAGAAGAAAGAGTAATCATTGCAAGCACGCACGCACGTGCACACAAAGATCAAGGCTTTTCTAAATAGATTGGTTACATCGCGTATCTATTTCACCTTGGTTATAGATGAAAAACCAAATAGATTCATATGATATATCTAGGCGCAATGTTTTGCAACGACAATTTCACTTGATGGGGTAAGAGAATGTATTGATGTTTAGATAAATGTTTGGAATGAAACTTTATTAGCTAAAGATTTTAGAATTAATAAAAAAAGAATTAATATATTGAAACTGAGTTTAGTAACATAAGAGGAATGTTGCATCGTTGAGTGGCATTATGAAGTGATGCAAGAATTCTCCCTATCACGCAAGGTGTGAGAGGATAGGGGCTAAATGCCTTCCATAGAGGAATCATTGCAAATAACTTAGGTAAATGGTTCGGAAATACATGATGATCGTTGAGAATATTATTAATAGTATTAAAGGAGGCTATATGAAGATCCAACATAATTGGAAAATATCGCTCAAACCTAAAAGAAAATACTATATGGTGGCTATTAAGCCATCATGCTATAGGGACCGAAATGTTGGGTAGTTAAATACCAACAAATAAAACTAGCATTAATGGAGAAGATGTTGACATAGATTTGTAATCATATAAGAATGGTTTGATTCCAAAATATATTATACAGAGAAAGCCATGAGGCACACTTGGAAGAAAAAATTGCAAGAGGCAGGCTTTACATGGTCATGCAAGGCAAAAACCATTTAATGTGCCAATTAAAACATATGAGCACATGGAATGGGCTCATTATTTTACAAAAAAAGAACAGGAAGATCAATTTGAAACAAACAATGAGACATGATCTTACACATTTTGACTTAGTAGAGGACATGACCTATAACAGAGCTGGAGACAAAAAACCCCAATCCCCTTAGTTGGAAAAGGCAAAATACGGTTTGGTTTGGTTTAGAAGGTCTGGCCATATCATAATGCATAGACTAAAACACTACTTGGCTGAAAATATGAGCGAGCGAGAGAGAGAGAGAGAGAGAGAGAGAGAGATCTTATGATGAGGAGGTTAACCAAAGGGGAAAGATGAGGAAGTACAAATAATAAGACGAGGATATATGAATAAGAGCCTAAGAATCATCAGCAGTATATTATGATGCTGTAGAAGCAATATACTTGCACATCATGTCCAACCAATACGAACATATATAACTCATATGGTCACCACAATGCCTACAACCACAAGTAGTATATTGAAACACAACTATACAGCTGCACATCAAATATGAGAACTATGAAAATAGGCAGTAGTATATTGAAACAAAACTATACAGCAGCACGTCAAATTTGAGAACCAGGGAAGGAGGCTACATAGTGAAGTGAAAATGATTGATAAAAAGCATTGTAAACAACAGAATTTAACAGTTTTTGAAGAAAGCCGGGAAAAAAAAGTACTACACAAAATCACATTCTGAAGCTGAACTGCTGCATTCACCAATTAGGAGGCAGTGGATTCAATTATGTCACACAGAGTTTCCAAGCCATGTACTACAGCGGAGAACCAGTCTTCCCTCATATATTTAAGATATACGATTGCAAATATTTGATCTACCCAAGTTATATTATTTACGTGAAATGGTGATTATACTAATATCCGACATATATGTTTTACTTGAAATAGCCATATATAAAGGTTAGAAGGTCAATGCTCAATCTCTCAAATTTTAAGCTGCACAGGACATAATAATATTCAGAAAAGGAACAATTGCCAGATTTATCAATATGAGGTGGCAATTGGAAAAGAAGCAATCAATAATACTTGTGTTCAGTCAGCATAGATGGAAGCTACAGGACATCTGATGAAGTTATAGTACTAGACAGCATTGAATAAAAGTAGTGAAACAAGATTGGGGGAACAAAAAATAAAAAGAGGGATATCATTTTGGCAGGTATCGGATAGTTTGGCCAGAAAAAAATCTCTTGTCATCATCCAAGAAGACTTGGGATCAAACCCAGATGCATTAGGGTTTGGTTTAGGAAGGAATTTTCAAGGTGGAGAAGGCAAAACCTGTTGTATGGGCTCTAAGAATTTCTCAAAAAATTATCAAGGATGCCCATCACTTGACCAATCATCCGCAAGAATTATTTTTCCTCATGGACACAAGCAGTAAGAACACTAAGCGATTAATATAATCATCCCTCTCATATACCATTCACAACCTCTCATACTCCCCAACTAAAAAAATCAAAAAAATAAAAATAAATAAAAAATAAAAGGGCATGTACATAAACAAACAAACACTCACACACACATGCACACAGAGAGAGGGAGAAAAAGAGATGCCTTGTTAAGAAGTGACTTCTGGCTGACACGGAGCAAGAGTGCTGTAATAAATTCCAATGTCACATAGTTCACATTAGGAAGCCTCTTAAGTATGTTCTTCATGACATTTATATTGGATCGAGCACCTCTTATGTCATCATAAAGCTCAAAAGTGGTCAGCGGTTCAGGAAGACTAGCAAGGTAACACTTAATTACAGCTGCAGCATCAAGTGGATTTGTGCCTTCAGGCAACAAAGCATTGGGTTCTGCAATACAATAGGCAAACTTTAACATGAACCTAGCATCCAAAACTTCAATCAATGTTATAATTGAGCAACAAGAATTTCCAGTAACCTTGGTTGTATAGTGAAACCATTTGCTGAATAACCTTCGTATCACCTTCCAATTTGAACAAATATTGTGTGTTCAGTCCTATAAATAAAAGCATAAATAAATAAAATCAATATCCACTTGTCACATGCGAAGATGCAATGTGTGCAAAAACGATTTACAAATATCTTGAATGCACCACCTGATGATATGAGATAATCTGCGCATCTAACTAGAATATGGGGAATAGGCCTGCTCATTTGTTGCCGTTGTACCGTAACCTCAATTGGAACTCCAAATACTGAGGACAGAATATAAGATAGTGAACATCCATGATTTCCAACAGTGAATTTGGAGTACAGTTGACAGCTAGAAATGATTGATGAGTGATGTCTGTGAAAATCAAAGGATAACTTGCAGTATTCAGAAAAAGATGACCGGAGACACAAGAATATGTTTAACTCTGACAGAGGTAGGGAAAGACTAGAGAGAGGAACTGGCAAGGTCAGAGAGGGTGAGAAAACAAACACGTAGAAGTAATGAAGCATACATGTATATATAGACCCTGTTTAAAGCATACAGGGTGACAGGGTGTTGCCACAGCACCAACCCGCTATAAATCATTACCTTTCCCGTCCATCAAATCAATCTCCCATCCAAGACGTACTTTTCATATCTATTCCAACCTGGAGGAAAGTTGAAATCTCTTTGCCTCTAAATCTTAAAGCTCTGTTTCCTCCTAGAACCTCAAAATCTAAAGGTTCCAACATCCTAGCCTCATACCTAGCCCTTTTAACAGATACCACTAAAGACAATAAACAGTCCCCCTTTCATGTTCAACTTTAAGGGTCCTTCAGCAGTGGAATCCAGAGACTATNAGTTTTTCAAATCCTACTTACACTAATATATAAAGAATTCGTGATTGTTGAAATATTAAATCCTACTTACACTAATATATAAAGAATTTGTGATTGTTGAAATATTATTCTATAAGCTTATAAGTAAAAATATGTGCAAAGATATATTAAATAAATAATGACATAGTCATTCAATTTCATAACCAATTTTACTTTACACCTTGGAAATTATAGTTACGTTGACCAATAGGAAAAGCTAATGTACAAAAGTTTCATCAATATTTAGGCTTTTTTGGAAATGACAATATACAAGTTACAGTCTAATGTTTTCTATAACCTTAACAAACATTGTGCTTTATTAATTTAATAACCAAATTATACTAAGTATATTCTAATAAGTTGAATGATCATCTTTATCAAAAATAATATGTTATTAATATCAATTATTGACTTTTTTGACAATTAAATACACAGGTAAGCCACAAAAAATTTAGTATTACTCGATTTAAACTTGACTCATTAATTTGGTGAGCATAAAATTACATTTGAGCTCAACTCATTAGTTTCAAATGAACTGAGCTAACGCTTTTAACAAAACTATAGTTAATAGTTCAATGTATCGTTCACATAGTAAAACACAAAATATATATGACAAGTGCCATTTTATATGATAGATTATCCTTAAAAATCACAATTAGTACATGATATGTTGGTTTGTGGTATGTAGGATTTTTTACAACTTTCGGTAACTATGAACGAAACTATCATATTGAGTTCGATCAATTAATTTATTATAAATGAATATACTACGGAAAAATTTATCATTTAATTTTTTGATTACTAATTTTAATCATATCGAACGATTGATACTTTACTAACAATTATAAACATGACTTGTTCAAATGTTTGGGTTTCTAACTTAAACGTGCATTTTCTAGGAAAATTATAGAAATGAAAAGCTGAAAAGGTAAAAAAAAAAAAGAAAATGGAAATAGAAAACTGTTTCGCCAACGAAATCAGGCTTAAAGTTTCCAATTTTTTTTCAAAATGTAAGCAAAAATCTGAATTTTGTCCTTCATCACCCTCAATACAGCAGCATTCCTTGTCTCAACCTATTAGACACTAAATATGCCATAGTGAACACATATAAAATTGTGAGCCTCAGATCTTTATCCTTCTACAATAACAAAATTCAAGTTGGACTTTAAAGAAGTCAAGGGAAAAAAGGAAAATTTTTTTCTCAAGAAGAAATTCAGAATATAACAAATTCCTTGAAAAAAAAACATATTCTCCTTCCACTTTCACATTTGACCTTTTACACCAATTGGAACCTAAATGACAAAGAGGCAAAAGAGAAAAGGAAAAAACAAACAAAACAGAAAACTAAAAATATGAAGTTAAAGAAATAACTGAAATTAACAAAAAGCTTTCATGAAGTAGTCAAAGGCTTACCATCAGTACTTGCAACACCCTGCAAAACAGATTCACAGATAAGTGTGCAAGACCAGAACTTGAAAACCAAATGTTACATCCCAAAGTAAAAATGAAAGACAAAAGGGGGAAATTGAGTACCTTCTGCCACCGTTCAATATCAGATAAAAGGGTTTTACTTCTTTGTGTAGTTTTCTTTGCCACCTAACAACAATGACCATCTTGAAGATGTCAATTATCCTTGAACTACAGGTTGGGTGTCATATAATGAAAAAAGTTTATAATTGGGAAAAATTGAAAACAAAATGAAAACAAAACTGACAAGATATATTTTCTTCAGAAATACGTCAAGATGATTCTAACTTGGAAATCAAGTAGTTGAACTAATCTAAATGAGCCCTTCTATGTTATAAAAGTCTAGAGTCCAAGCAATGTCAAATTATATGCTACAGCAAAGCCACTGTAAAAAGCATAAAACATTTCATCCTTGCATTTTCAAACTTCACGATTTTGTTAGATAACCAACATGCATATGCAAAGCGCATTGCCTAGGACATAGTGATTCATAAATATTAGTGTTACATAAGGTTATGAATAAAACCATATCAATATTATTATCCATAAAACCTAACCAAGTATCGTAACATAAATTATTCAGACATTGCCCAAAAAAGAAAATAAGATGAACTACCAGTTTATACCCACACGTAGCACAGAGACACAGAAATGCCATCAGTCCCTAATATCAAGATGGAGCAGTCCCACATGAGCTTTCATGGCAAAGAGTTCACAATGCTGAAGTTTAATGATCCATTCTATCCCATTAAATGCCCAAACCAAACCAAAAACAAAACCAACCAATTTGATGCGGTCAGATACATAAATTAGTCACCTAAAAAAGGCTTTGTCATTGGGTATGGATACTAAATCAGTCACCTCCAAATTTCTCATCATTGGTCATTTTCTCTCATGGTTCCGAATTAAGCAAGAGCATACTTTATTGTTTCCTTCAAATTTTTCTTCGATATGCCTCTACGACTATCACAATGAGTCTCTTCCATCCTTTCACACTTCCTACAAGTGATTCAAATGGTATTTGCTTCACATGGCCAACCAACTAAAAACATCATCCATTGTATTTTGTCTAACAGTGCTACTCTAACTTCCTCTTGTATAGCATCCTTAAAAATCTATCTATTCTTGTATGACAACACATCCATCTAGCTTCATCTCCACCATGACCATTTTTTTGGATATGCTGGTCCTTAACAGTACACTCCATATGACATCGCTGCCTTGATGGCCACTTCATAGCATTTTCACTTAATAGTGTGAGATACTTTTTGATGGACAAGGATCACTTCTTCACTCTATCCAACCTACTTTGATTTAATGAGTAAAATCATCATTAATCACCTCTTCATTCTAGATTTGAGCAAAATGTTTGAAAAAACTCCCTAGTAGGCTTTCCATATATATTGTGACATTCCCATCATCACTGATCTATTCAAATATTTCACACTTCAGACTTCAAAAGTCTCCCTCCGAATTCTAGCTTACATCAACGCCTTCCTCCTCTTTTTCAACAATAACGTATTTGCAAATAGCATCCATCACAACAAATATTTCATGCTGGCCTAATTAGTTCATCCATAGCCATGAAAAACAAATAAGAGATCCAAGCTAACCCTTGGTATAAGCCTGTTGTAATTCAAAAGGTCTAGTCATCCCCACGTAAGTCACATAAGTCACTAATAATAATGATTTTATAACTTGGATGTACACGATGAAAACTCCTTTTTTAAGAATTTCACTGAGTACTTATCAGGGGACTGAATCGTATTCATATGCCTTCTCCAAATCAATGACAATGCATAGGTCCTCCTATCTTTTCCTTTTTTTTAATTGCTCCATCAGACTCCTTAATACATTGATAACTTCCATAGTTAACCTGTCTAGCAAAACCCAATTTTGTTTGTTGGTACAGTTGTCTCTAACTTTAACCTCCTTGATCATCCTTTTCCAAAACTTTATAGTATGTAGTTACCTATGTAAGGACCACAAACTATTAAATTTTCCTAACAGCTATACTTATGTACTAAAAATCATAAATGGATTTCCTGTTGATGATTTCACAATATCATCTAAAGCAAAAGGCATGTGTTGCATACCTTACATTTTCCCTATCTAAGATCACTACTTCAAACTTATTTCTATTAAGCACTTATTTTCAGCATGGAAGATATCTAGTGGTATTTGTTGTCAGCCATGTATATTCTCGAATTGTGAGGCCTAAAGAGGGTGGTCAACTGCTTGAACATTACACCTGCATTGTAAAAGGGTTGTTTCTGTGACATGGACTTGTGTTCTCCATATCACAAAGAGGCAACATTACTATTGCTCCAAGGCTCACCTATTCATCCTATTATCTATTGAAATAAAATACTGAAGATTTCGAGACCTTTTTACTGCATAAAAATCATCCAAACCCATAAATTCGTGGGAATTGAGACTAATCTATGCGTAAACATAAAAATCGTGAATGGTCAGACTATGTTCATCAACAATTTTAGCTATTGAACTTTTAGTACAACTAAACACCACTTAATCAATTTCCGCACTTCTTAACTTTCAGTATTTGAAAACATAAGTTTTTCAAAAGAAAAAAAGTGATGCTACATTGGGCCACTATTTAGCACCAAAGTGAGTACGATTTGCGTTGCTACTTTCCAAAAGGCACAGAAACAACCCACAAAGAGAGACAGAGAGACCAACAGAACAGTGAAGGAGAGAAAGACAGAGAAAGAGAAGTTATAAGAAAGAAGTCGCTCAAACAAAACCAACATATTTTTGTGCTTAGTTTGTATGTGCGTGAAGGAAAACCGCTTTCCCTATCCAATAATCCTCACTGCTTCAAATTTCATTGACAGAATGACTTATGATTTTCCTAATGTTGACAATCAAGAACTGATGATTCCCTGAAAGGGGGAAACGAGAGGATAAGGCAGGCAACAAAAGTGGTATTTAGCAAGTGCAACCAAGCATCAACTGCAGGGACGTCTTACTTGCTTATTGCAATACTATGTATTCAACAAACTATCCCAATCTGACACCAAGTCCGTTAACTTTTAATAGACAAAACACCAGGGAGTTTTATCAATAAGACACTGCTATTGAAATCAATTATGGATTAACTTTGTTTTTGGCTTCACATAAGGAAGTATTATTTCCACTTTGTACTTGTTGACTACCATAAGGAATCAGGTGTTAGGTTTTCGACTTTTTCTCTTTCTGTGTTTTTTCTATTTACTGAGGTTTGTTATTTGGTTTCGGTTGGGATGTAAAGCTGGTCACTCTGTTGGAGGTTGGTCATCAAGGGTGTACTAGAGCACAAGGCTCCCACATCGTGGGCTTAGGGTATGTAAAACCAAACTGCTACATCGGAATAGCTTGTTTCCATAATTTGAATCAATGACTTTCAAGTTGTGATTGAGTAACGTTAGCAATGGATATACTTCTATTTTATTTGTTGGTGAGTATTGGAAAATATTAAGTTTGCTTCTGTGATGGGGCAGCACCCCCTTGTTGTCAAGTTTGAAAATGATTCTTGCTTTCTTACTGATTGACAAAAGAAAACTTGTTGAATCTGACCACTAATTGAGTAATTCATGAATATATCTTTCACAGAGGGTTTGAACAAATGCTTTTGATCTTTCACAAATCCCACTTATTTTAGACCAGACATGGCACTATCACAGACAAGCACTTCCTTTTCCTGACCAAAATCACACTGAATAGCAACCATTTGCCGTTTAAATTTTCCACTTCAAGAAAGTCAGAGAGAATTGGATTTCAAGTTTGTCTTACTCACTTCCATCATGATAGCTCTATTTAGTCATGGCACAACATAATAAAAAGGCCATATACAAATTTAAATACATCATCAAACTTTATACGGAGCCCCTTGCTTCAATGATTCATTAATCATATGAATAACTTAACCAGACAAAGTTTTTCGAAGGAGCCATGATAGAATTCATGATATGGAGCTCCTCACATCAGGCAAAATCCATAAGAAAAGGATGTGTATGCCCAGGTAATACTAACACTAAACAAAAACTTCATTTCTTGCATGTAATTAACATCACCCTTAAATGGTAAGTGCTCAAGTTTATGATTTTCCCCTAGCCAAACTATGACTTACAAACCAAAATATGAAAAGGCACATATGTACAGCACATGAAAATGGTAACTTCGAATGATGGACAGCATAATTCAAGCGGGGACGTATCAAACTAAAATCAACTGCACTACTAAATTACAAGTGACTCCAACCTAGCCAAACTTAGCCTAGTCCAGGATCAGGAGCAAACTACAATTACAATTGATAAACATTGTCCAGCTTACACATGCTAGATATATGCTCTAAAGAGACATATTCTTGATTTGTTCGTAGATTTTCAGAAGAATAAAACAAAAGTTCATCTTACCTCCAATAACAAACCAAAATGAACACACCCATACCTCCTCAACTTTTGTCTTTCCTACAGCAACCGTGCCTTTTGTCCCAGAAAATCCCTTCCTCAAGAAAAATCCTGTTGACGCTGCAACAGAAAGAAGTCGTTCCTGCACTGCATGTTTTGTGGACGGTTGCTGAATCAGTGACCATTTACTTTTAACCACAGACCCAACTCTTTCTGCCACATCAACTACATTCCCTTTTGCATCCTTGGCAACCTCTCCCACAAAAGTTCCAGCTGACTGGCCAGCCTCTTTAAGTTTAACCCCTAAAAAAGGACATCGGTAATACTTACAACTGCAGAGACGACTTGTTTCCCAACAAATTAAAGCAAAACAAAATTAAGTTTACCTGGGTTAGAGAAAAATTCACCAGCCTTCTCCTGCCACTGAGGAGATACCAGGGATGGCATTGACCTGTAGCCAAGGACCAGCTATATATCGAGATGAATATCAGTCAAACTGTAGTAGACCAAGGTGATGTGTTAAAATACAAAACACTTTGTTAATTATTCACCATTAATTCACTAAAACCTCATGGGGTATGCCGAAATAGGCGCTCCACAGTCAGCTGATTCCATGTCAATTATGGAGTTTGGTCGAGCTGGTTTGTGGTATTTGAATTATGCCAGACAATGCAATTGGAAATGCAACTTATCATGATGCATTTCATCAGTTACATGGTATTTAGAGAGAGGAAAAGGATAGGGAAAGAGGGAAAAGGATAGATTTAATGGGATGTAGCAAAATTTATCCACTTTCAACAAACACAAAATTGTCAACTTCATAAAATTAAAATTTCATGAACCTAATTCCAAAAGATCTCCTTGGAAAATAAACAATACCAAACGATCCCTAAATAGTAGTTTCACATACAAATTACTAACACCATCACAGGAAGGGAACAAGTAACAAATAAGTTTCGAAACACAATGGTACTTTTTCCGTGCGAACTACAGGATGGAAAGACAAGAATTTAGTTAGGAGCAAGAACAGAAAACAACAATTCCTTCGCTCGTCTGCCAAAACACACCATAAAAGGGCTAAAATGCAAGAATTTTTCACGCTAGCACCCGAAACAATAAAAAGAGAATCAATCGAGTCTAAATGACGAGTCAATACTTATCAAGTGACTTCCTTCTTTTACAATTTTTTTTCAAGATTTCCATTTCCAAAAATTTTGCAAGCAACCAGAAGGAGAATTCCAGTAAAAGATATCAAAGTAACTAGTCAGCAAAGTTCAGCAAAAGTGCAGTACGACGCCTGGAAATCGACATGAAGTCGATGATCTAAAAACCAAGAAATTCCAAATACAAAATAAAATTTACCTTTCACTTGCAGCCGCTTGCCAGTACAACTCAAAAAACTTTGTGATCAGATCGAAAAAATCGTTAGGGGCAAAACGAGAATGTAAACTCTGTTAAGGAATTATGATCGGGAGCGGTGAGCGAGAAGAGATTGAAGCGTGCTCTTCTTGACTAGTTCGATGTGTTGAGAATCGTGAGGAGCCAGTCGATGCTATGTTTAACAAAGTACGGATTACTTGGAAATTTCCAAATAATGCAACCCAACGGCTCAGGTTAATTCCCCTTTTCACGGGCCGTTCAGTAAAATTAAATAATGACAAATAAATAAAATA
>JAODPA010091320.1:0-23483 GCA_025585075.1 Nepenthes mirabilis | reverse complement strand
ATTTGATTAGATATTTATCCATTTGATATTTTTTCTAATTCACTAGATTCCTTTGTTTAGATATGATATTTGTTGAGTATTAGACTCATATTTTATATTTTATCCATTCAGAGCAAAAGATTTAGATATATTGTAGGAATAAGGACGTGATCTATTAGTTGTTCGGTTGATTTGATAAGTTTTAACTCTGTTATGATTTAAATTGATATTTGATATGATTGGATTTTTTAATTGGCTAGGTATAAACCCAAAGTTATATTTTTAGAATAGTTGAGATATTATATTATATTTGATTATGATTTTGATTGAATTGTTACTTCCCTTACGACGATTGTAGAACAGGTCATATTTATATTGTCCAAACAGTTATCCGATAAGGTTTTGTATGGGTTTTAATTTATTAGGTTCTATGTATTTAGTTTGTCATACCCGAATTTTCAAAAGTTAGCATTATTTAATAAATTCATTTAAAATTTTAAATTTTAGAAATAATTAATTAATTAATTTGTTTGCTCTAAATTCGTAACAGAAGTGGTATCAGAAAAAAGTCATAAGAAGGGGTATCTTAGGTCATTTTAGATAAATAATTGATTAAATATTTGATAATAATAAGTATTGCCTCTGGCGGATAGTAGAAAAATCTGAGGTGTGAAGGCTTCGGTTTGAATTAGAAGATCGAGTTATAGATGTTTGGGTTTCGATTGGAAGGATGATTGTAAGGTTGGTGTCTTCAATTTATGATAGTTATGGTTAAATAAGTTAATATGATCAAACTTAAGGTCATTAGATGTGAAAAAATGTGGAGAAAAATCAATTTGGGTTTGATTTTGGACAGTACCTTAGGCACCCTCGAAGCGCGATGGTGTGCAAAAACCAGTGGGGCCGTACCCAAGGCACGCTTGAGAGGCACCCGACTGACACTCGAGTGCCAATCCAGGTATTTAAACCCACACGCTTTGCTTTACGTCATTTTTGTAGAAAGAGGATTGAGAGGGGAGAGAGAGCGTGGAGGCGAAGAGAGAGAGAGAGAGACCCTAGACCCTAAATTTGAAATTTAGTTAATGAAAATTTGAAGGATTAAATGTATATTATACACATGAAGCGAAAAATGCAAGGAGTTTATTGTTTATGGTCCGAAAATGATAATATTTATGTTTTGTGCAATATAGTAAAATTTTCTTAGCTTTTCCTAATCTCCATGTCAATTTATGTATGTATTTGAAGTTATATAAACACCGTATGACAAGAAACAAGTATATATATATTGAAAAGAATTATAAAAGTATGAAAGGGGATTCTGCAATTTGCTAAGACTTATGAATCGTTCTCAAATGACAAGAACTAAGTGATATAAAGCTAAGTATAGAGTTTCCCTTAAGATAAGTTAAGAAATTAGACCAAGAATGACGGAACGGATTTTTTTTTCTCTCAATTAATTCAATCATTTAGAACAGTAACAGAAGCTTAAGACTTACTTAAAGTTCTAGGGAAAAATGGGCAGAGTTTTTCCTAAAATTGTACTAAACTGAAAATATGAACCTGTATAAAATCTATATATGAATCAGTACAAGCACACAACTATTTATAAATACCATAAGTTTCCTACAACACACTTTTAAATGATCACAAATGCCATCCATGGCATTAATCTAACAATCCATCAACCATATTAACAATTCATGAGCGAGATGCCATCTAGGACATGTACAGAACATCCAAAAAATATAGAGCAGAAGCAGACCTATTAATCTATAGAAGCATAGTTTTCTGTTCATCACATGCATCACATACATTTCTATACAGAACCCATATATGCATAAATTTCCATAAGCATAAAAGAACCGTGTATCAAAAATTCAGATATTTACATCCAACAGTTTCTTCAAGATAACTTCAAAATAATTTAGAATCCTCAGAAATCTTCAGATTGAGCTCTAAGTCACTATTTCTCGTTAGGTACCAACTCTACAATCTCATTTGGAGGAAAAAAAACCAGTAAAACTGTGAGTCGATGCCCAACAAAGTACTAAAACATGCAGTGGGTTTCAGAATGCATAACAGTAATGCATTTATATTAAAGCGCAAAAGCATTTAAGGTCAAGACAGTTCAAGAAAACAAAATAAGCCTAATTTGACATTAAGTCAAGCTTCAGAAATCAAAAGACAATAAAATATGCTTATGTGTAGGATATGTATGCAAATGAACAGTAGCAAGAAAGTACTTACTCGTGACGATGGCAGAACAGTACATGAAAGCAGAGAAGGCTCAATATAATGAAATCAAGCTTCGTAAATCAGAAATAAAGAAATAGAAGTCAGATATCAGAATTCGATATCAAATTAGTGAGTTATAGAAAATCCTTTTCTATCAGTAAAGGATCCTACCAGTAGACCCTACTAGCGGATGGGACGAATAATCGAGGATAGATTGTATTCACTCCATACAATCTAAGGCCAGAAACAGTCATCCTCTCTCGTGGGACATCCCTTCTTTCGGGATTCAGTACAGTATGCTGGCCAAAAATAGTAAACTACCTTCTAGGTTAACGCACTGAGAAAGGGCGGACCACATATAACTCCATGGATAGAGTTATCCTCGATTACCACCATAATGTTCTAAAGTATGTCGGAGAACCTAACCTGACTGTATCTCAGTCATGGGTCCTGATTTGTATTAGAAATATTTTTTCCTTTTTATTTCATAACCGAAAGCCCCTTTCAGTTTTAGAAATCAGTCAGAATTTTACAATAACTCTTCAGCCAGTTTCAGAATATACAGTGATGGTCTAAAGCCCTTCAGGTTCGCTTTAGAATATACAGATATAGTTAGAAATCCTTTAGATTTATTTCAAAATATACAGTATAAGCTCAAAGCCCTTCAGTTTTGCTTCAGAAGTCCATAGTAATTTATCAGTAAAAGTTCGTGTAAAAATTTCAAAAATAATTTATACCAGGAGCTTCATTTAAATACCAATTAACTTTTATACAACAGAAGTTTTTGGTAAAAATCATTAAAACCCCTTCATTTTTGTACCTAGGGTTTTGCCAAAACTTCTGAACGATAAATGGACACTTGACACATGCATTTTCATGAAATTGAAGCCAGATGTTGTAGTATATATGTATAAATATGAAATCTGTCCGAATATTTTGTAGGAATAGGCTTTAATTATACAGGAGATGGAGAACATGCTTTTAGAGTATAAATAACAATTTTGAGGTACAGAAAATTAGTAAAAATCAAAAATAGCGTCAGAGGTACACTTGCCTGAGCTTGACCTACAATTACCGTGGCTCAGATCGGGACTAGACGGCCAATTTTTCCCTTTTTTTCTCTTCCCTCTCCTTCCTCTCTTCTCTCCTTCGTTGCTGTCGTGGGTTTGCTGAAAAATAAAACCCCGAAACCCTTATTTCCCGTTTAAAACGCGGGAGAAAAGAGCCACGTGACTAAACCCGTGACTAGCGCTTGAGCGCCCATCAAGGGCACAGTGAGCACAGGGTTTCTGCCGGGGCTCGCTCGAGCTCCCAGTGAGAGCACGATGAGCACAGGGTTTCTATTGAGGCCTCGCTCAAGCGTGCAGCAGGCGTCCGGCTAGCACGCCCTTACTAGATTTTGACGCCTGTTGCCACGCTTGAGCGCTCGGCAGGCGCCCAGCTACTGTGTGGCAGATCAGTATATAGCAGCCAACATTCCACACTTTTTACTTTCAAAACTCTTTCTTCCATGCATGTTCAGCCTCATCTCGATTATTATTATTTTAATAACCCTTAAATTATCATGCTTCAAGTTCAGGACCTCACACCAAGGATCATTTAGCGAGTAGTATTCTTTAGCATGCTTTAAGATAGTGCAGTGGTGTGTCGATGACTTCCCTTTCAGAACCGCAAGGGAGAGAAAAGTAGCGTTTGGCCCCGTTTATAAGGAGATATGTAGACCATCCACCTCCGGGTGTGGAATAGGAGCGTAAGGCCTTAGATTGTATGAAATTATACACAATCCTTTCTTCGATAGTCTACTCCTTTAGTTGGTAAGACCTACCGGCCCTAATCCCTAAAGAAAGTAAGAATTAAGCATGTTTTCTAGCTAAGTATAAAGATAAGAAAATTAAATATATATTATGAAGGCTTTTGTATACGTTTAAACTTTTGCACACGACCACGATTCCTATATTCCTTCTAATATGTATTGAAATTAAAAGTATGAATATATCTTTGTATACTATGCCTTTGTGAGCATCTGGCTCAGTTCCTTATTATTTTTACTAATCTTTAGATAAATAGGAGATGCAGGAGTTCTTACCTAACTAGCAAGATTGAAGTTTTGGAAGAAATTAGGCTTGTTTGTTCTAATATTAATGTATTATAATATATTGTATAGGTTTAGGTCATTTTATTTATTATAGCTTAGTTAGGATAGTTCCAAACATGGTTTTTATGTATTTTGGATTTCTGGGCAATATTGTTAGCCCGTTTGGTATATTTTGTGCTATCTGAAGCTACTTGTTTTATGATTGATCTTGGATAAGATTATCATTTTTCGGAAGTGAAATAGGATGTTTCACATTATGTAGGTTCTGGAGAAAGCTTGTTTAGATGTTTTCTGCTTCTACGAATATTGTTGGATATGTATATATATGTTGGATTGATCTTTGACAGACATCCATCCTTAACTAGGTCCGATGTCATTGTCTATGTTTGTGTCGGTGTTGGAGCCACGAATGCGTGGCATTTTTTTTTGGGTCCTATAATTGTCATCTTTATTATTTATAGGACTTAGTTGAGGTATTGACGTGGAATTCTCACATCCAAGGGATTATTTTATCTTCTTTAATATGGATGTTTGATTGTAATCAGGATATTGATAGATGTTAGGATGTAGTCCGTTAAAGAAGGTGGCATCAGAGAAAGGTTAAGGAGATGTCTTAAGGAATTAGATTTGATCCACGGCGATTTGAGGTTTAAGTTTGGTTGATATTGTTTTGAGGTCTAAGTTTGATTGGAATTGACCTATGATTTAATCTGTATACTGATGGAGTTAGGATCTTAAGTCAAATTTTAGATGGAATAGGTGATCTAACCTAATCTTTAATGTTTGGATGACAAGATTGAAACCATGAGAGGTCGTGGTTGAGGAGTCAGATCTAGTTTAAGGCTGGACAAAGAAGAGGAGCATCTTAATGTCATGGGAAGAATGGCTGACGTCATGGAGACTATGGCTCATAGGCAACGTCATCCAGCTCACAAAAATCCAAGGACAGCCGCTTACAATCGGTTCATGAACGAATGGGTACCAAAATTCATAGGAGATCTAGATCTTGCCAAGGCCAAGAATTAGATTTGGTGGGTTGAAAGGTATTTGCGGTGATCTGATGCCTCAAGGAAGATAAGGTAACATTCGCCACCAACAAGCCGGAGGGAGAAGCGGACCATTGGTGGTCTTCAAAGAAGTGAGCTTTGGGACTGGAGGACCACCAAATCACATGGGATGTATTTGAGCAATTTTTTATGGAGAAGTACTTTCCCACTAGCCTCTAGGAGAAAAAGGAGAATGAGTTTATGCAGCATCAACAGGAAAACCATATCTTAGCTAAGTACGATGCGAAGTTTACAAAGTTGTCTCGCTATGCTCTGCATTCGATCCCCGATGAGCCCACAAAAGTGCATAAATTTCAGCAAGGCTTGAGAGATGAGATTCGGAGGCAACTCATCGCCCACAAATTGCAAAAGTATGGGGATGTTGTGGACCGTCCTTTCGAGAAGGAGTTGGAGATTGTAAGATTCTTTGAAAAGAAGACACTTAGCCTGGGAAGCTATAGTTCGAGATTCGGAGAATTCCAGAAGAATGGGAAGACCGTGGAAAAAGAGAAGAAAGAGGTTGGAAGTCCAAAAGTGCTAAGCTCACAGCCAACCCCTCTCGTATGTCCCCATTGTGAGAGAATGCCTGGAGGAAGGCCATGTTTCAAGTTATTAGAACCCTGCTTCAACTGTAATGAGCAGGGCCATGTGATCAAAGATTACCCATACCCAAAGAGACCAGTGGCCAAGAAGCCTAACGTGGTGGGTCGAGCATTCATGGTTATAGAAAAGGATGCAGAAGCATTGCTGAATGTCATGGAAGGTACCCTAACTAATTTCAATGCTTCAGCTCATGTGCTTTTAGATTTGGGCTTCACGCATTCATTTGTATCCCCAAATTCGTTTGCCATCTTTTGTCTCCTGAAAGGATTTTAGAGTATGCTTTGGTTGTGTCAACATCTGCGGGGTTGTCTCTAGTCACCAATATCGTGTACCCAGGGTGTGTTGTTTTGGTTAATAGGCTTCAATTGTCGGTGGATTTGATCTTGCTTGAGATGTATAATTTTGATGTGATTCTTGGCATAGATTGGTTAGCCAGTTATCATGCTAGCATGGGTTATTTCCACAAGAAGATTCATTTCGATATTCCAAGCTATGAGCCCTTTTATTTCAAAGGCATAGTGCAGAAAGAATCTTCATATTTGATTTCGGTCTTGCATGCCCGTCATTTGCTTGCAAGCGGGTGCCAAGCCTATTTGGCTTATGCTAGCATAATTGGAAGTCATAACGTGCCAGTAAGAGACATCTCGGTGATTTGTGAATTTGGGGATGTTTTTTCAGAGAAATTGCCTAGTTTGCCTCTGCATCGTGGGATAGAGTTTGAGATAGAGCTTGTGCCTAGAGCGGCACCAATTTCAAAGGTGCTGTATAGAATGACACCGGCAGAGTTAAAGAAATTTAAGTGGCAGTTGCAAGAGCTTCTGGACAAATGATACATTAGACCAAGTGTAATGCCATGGGGAGCCCTAATGTTGTTCGTAAAGAAGAAGGATGGATTCTTGAGATTGTGCATCGATTATCAGGAGTTGAACAAGATCACCATCAAGAACAAGTAACCGTTACCACTAGTTGATGACTTGTTTGATCATTTCTAAGGGGCCCAAGTGTTTTAAAAAATAGACCTCGGATCAGGTTATTACTGATTGAGGATTAAGAAGGAAGATGTGGCAAAGACTGCTTTTGGATCAAGGTATGGACATTATGAGTTTTTGGTGATACCTTTGGATTGACAAATACCTCCGCAGCGTTTACGGATTTGATAAATCGGGTATTCTAGCCCTATTTGGATCAATTTTTAATGGTGTTCATCGATGATATATTGATCTATTTAACGAGCTATAATGAGCATGAGACACATTTAAGGATTGTGCTTCATACACTTTGAGAGAGGATGTTGAATGCCAATCTAAAGAAGTGCAAGTTTTGGCTTGAGGAGGTGATGTTATTAGGACACATCATATCAAATGGAGGCATTTTGGTGGATCTGAAGAAGATTAAGGCTATTTTGAATTGGAGTTGATTGACGATGATAACCAAAGTTAGGAGCTTTTTGGAAATGGCTAGCTATTATTGAAGATTTGTAGAGATTTTTTCGAGGATTGCAATGCCGTTGACGCATTTGACGCGGAAGGAAACTAAATTTGTTTGGATGAATGAATATGAACTTAGTTTCCAAGAATTGAAGAACCAATTGACATCTGCCTTGATTCTAATGATTCTCGAAGGATCCGGTGGATTCGTAGTGTATTGTGATGTGTCTAAGATTGGTTTAGGCTATGTTTTGGTGCAGCATGGGAAAGTGGTGGCATAAGGGTCCAGGCAATTAAAGACTCATAAGAAGAACTACCCAACCTACGATTTGGAGTTAGTAGCAATGGTATTTTCTTTGAAGATTTTAAAGCACTACTTGTATGGTAAGAAATTTTTAGTGTACTTCAATTATAAGAGCCTGAAATACCTATTTTCTCAAAAAGAGCTGAATATGAGGTAGAGAAGATGGATGGCTTTTCTTAAGGATTATGATTGTGAAATTCAGTACTAACATGGAAAAGAAAATGTTGTGGATGGTGCTCCAAGTCGTCAAGCTAACTTTATGGCCACTTTGAGGATTAAGAAATGGAGATGCTTGAATATATGTGGCAGTGTGATATCAAGAGATACGTTTGAGACAACCAAATGATGGTTTCTTTCTTCCAAATTCGACCGGAGATTTTAGGAAGAATTAAAGAGAGTCAAATGGATGATCCATTCTTAGTGGATATTACCAGAGATCTTAATCAGGATTCCCAAGATAATTTTAGTATTCGGGTTGATGGAGTTTTGAGGTTTAAGGATCGGATTTCTGCATTGAATATTGGAGAATTGAAAGAGGAAATTATGAAGAAAGCTCACCGATCCAAGTACACCATTCATCCAGGAATCAACAAGATATATTAAAATTTGAGGAAGATACTTTAGTGAAGAAATATAAAAAGAGAAATTGTAACTTTTATCAAGAGAAACTTAATTTGTCAGCAGCTGAAGGCTAAGTGTAATAAGCCACTTGGTCAGTTGTAATCGATGCCCATCCCAAACTAAAAGTGGAAAGATATATCGATGGACTTTGTTATAGGATTGCTGAGGACACCCAAAAATCATAATGCCATTTGGATAATTATTGATTGGCTCACGAAGTCAGCGCATTTTCTGGCTATTTAGACTACTTCTTCGAGGGATCAGTTGGCCAGATTGTATATTGATAAGATTGTCAGACTGTATGGTGTGCCAGCATCCATTGTATCCGATGGGGATCTGAGGTTTGTTTCCAAGTTTTAGGAGAGTTTGCATCGCAAATTGGAAACAAATTTGAAATTCAACACAACTTATCATCCTCAAATAGACGGTCGATCAAGCGAACGATTCAGACCTTAGAGGACATGTTGCGAGCTGTGATCTTAGATCTAAGAGGTGATTGGGATAAGCATCTACTGTTGGTAGAATTCACCTATAATAATAGCTATTTGGTGAGTATCGGAGTAGCCCTATTTAAGGCTTTGTATAGTAGGAAATATCATTGATTCACTGGGAAGAGACCAATAATAGAAGGCTTATGGGGCTAGAGATCATCAAGGAGACATCTCATAAGATTAAATTGATTCATGAGAAGTTGAAGGTTGCTCAAAGTAGGCAGAGAATTTATGTGAACTGGAGAAGGTCGTAGTTATGTTTCGAGGTTGGCAACTTTGTGTTTCTGAAGGTATTATCGTCTAAAGGGATTTTAAAATTTGGGATGAAAGAAAAGTTAAAACTGAGGTTTATTGGACCTTTTGAAATCTTGGAGAAGATTGGTAAGGTAGCCTACAAGTTGGCTTTGCCACCTCATCTGGCTAAAGTGCATAATGTGTTTTATGTATCTATACTGTGGAAGTACGTTCATGATCCGTTTCACATCATTGAATTCGAATTGTTGAGGATAAGCGAGGATTTATGATATGTTGAGTAATCGATTCAGATTTTGGGCTATAGAGACCAAGTGCGTTGGACGAAGACCATCCTGTTGGTCAAGATTTTGTGGAGGGATCACCCCTTCAAGGAAGCTACGTGGGAGTGGGAAGATGAGATTCAGAGCAAGTAACTGTAATTGTTTCTCCATTAAGGTATGTGATTTCGGTTTAAATTTTGATGATGAAATTTTATATGGAGTGGAGGATTGTAAGGTTCGAATTTTTAATTTATGATAATTATGGTTAAATAAGTTAATATAATTAATATTAAGGTCATTGGATGTGAAAAAATATAGAGAAAAATCAATTTGGGTTTGGTTTTAGGTAGGGCTTGAGGTGCTCTCGAAGCACGCTAGAGTGTGAAAACCAGTGGGGCTATGCCCGAGGGGTGTCCAACTAGTGATAGAGTGCCAGTCTGAGTATTTAAACCCGTGCACTCAACTTTATCATCATCTTTGCAAAAAGAGGATAAAGAGGAGAGAGAGAGAGCGTGGAGGTCAAGAGAGAGAAGAGGAAATTGAAACTCTAGTGTCTATTTTCGCGGTGGAGCTAGTTGATAAACTCATAGATCGGGTCAAGGCAAATGCACTATTATGCTTTTCTTTCTCTTATTGCTTGTTTCTTACCATTCCCTTTAGGTATTGTTTTCCAAATGCTCATCCAAATTTAGATTTTGAAGAATACATGTGTTAAATGTGCATATATGTCTATTTGTTTTTTGATTTTGAAGTATATGTGTGAAAAATGTGTATGCATGTCAATTTCTCTGTCGATTTCGAAGTTTATATGAAGTAATGTGTTAAATCGGAAACCCTAAACCCATGAATGCAATGATTTCAAGTTATTATGATGTTTTATCACTTGTATTTTGTATATGATACTTTGCATGTCTAGGTAATTATGTTGAGTCCTTTAAATGTGAGAATTTCCTTCCCGAAACACCTTGTAGGTTATGTATATGGATCGATATTGTAAAAATTGCTCATTTTGCATATTTCTGTGGGAATTTTTGATGTTGTTTGAGGCCCCAAACCCTAAATTCAAAATTTAGTTTATAAAAATTTAAAGGACTAAATATATATTATACACATTAAGTGGAAAATGCTTGGAATTTAATGCTTATGGTCCGAAAATGATAATGCTTCTGTTTTGTGTAATGTAGTAAAATTTTCCTGGCTTTCCCTAAACTCCATGTAAATTTATATATGTATTTAAAGTTATATGAATACCGTATGGCAAGAAACAAGTATATATGCATTGAAAATAACTATGAAAACATGAAAGGGAACACTACAATTTATTAAAATTTATGAACCGTTCTCCGAGGGCGAGAACTAAATGATATGAAGTTAAGTGTGGAGTTTTCCTTTAGATAAGTTAAGAAATTAGGCAAAGATCATTTAGTGGGTAGTATTCTTTGACATGCCTTAGGATAGTGTAATGGTATATCGATGACTGCTCCCTTAGAACCGTGGGGTAGAGAAAAACGTTGTCTGGCCCTGTCTATAGAAAAATATGTAGATCAATCACCACTAGGTGTTCAATTGGAGCGTGAGGCCATAAATTGTGTGAAAGCATACATAATTCTTTCTTTGATAGTTCACTCCTTTAGTTGGTAAGGTCAATCGGCACTAGTCTCTAAAGAAAGTAAGAATCAAGCATGTTTTTCGGCTAAGTGTAAAGATAAGAAAATTAGATATACATTATGAAGGCCTTTGTACATGTTTAAGCTTTTGTACATGATCACAATTTCTATATCCCTTTCAAAATGTATTTAAATTAAAAGTATGCATGTTCCTTTATATATTATACCTTATTGAGTATTTGGCTCACTTCCTTACTATTTTTACTAACCTTCAAATGAGTAGGAGATGGAGGAGTTCTTGCTTGACGAGCAAGATTGAAGATTTGGAAGAAATTAGGCTTGTTTGTTCTGATGTTGATGTATTATTATATATTGGATAGGTTTAGGTCGTTTTATTTATTGTAACCTAGTTAGGATAGTTCTAGACATGGTTTTGATGTATTTTGGATTTCCGAGCAATGTTGCTAGCCCGTTTGGTATATTTTATGTGTTCTGGAGTTGCTAGTTTTATGATTGATCTTGGACAAGATTATTATTTTTGTGGAAGTGAAACAGGATGTTTTACGTTGTGTAGGTTTTGGAGAAAGTTTGTCTGGATGTGTTTTTGCTTCCGCAAATATTGTTGGATATGTATATATGTGTGTGTTGGATTGATCTTTGGCAGGTATGCATCCTTAACCAGGTCTGACGTCGTCGTCGATATTTGTATCAGTGTTAGAGCCACGGATGTGTGGCATTGTTTTTCAGTTTTGTGGTTGTCATCTTTATTATTTGCAGGATTTAGTCAAGGTATCGAAGTGGATGTCTTATGTTTAAGGGATTATTTTTTCTTCTTTAGTGTGGCTGTTTAATTGTAATCAGGATATTGACGGATGTTTGGACATGATTCGTCATAATGATCATTTGATCATGATGAGTCTCACGAGCGACATAATGAGTGGTTTGATATAGCGGCAAAAGGAGGATTTTATTTGGTTTCTTCAATTATGTGGAGGTTTTGTTAGGTTTTGCAATCTTGGAAGAGAAGTAGTGGCCTTGGGGAGTGTTAGTCCAAAACATCGCGAAGTAGAAGGAGATTTTGGTCAGTAGAGAGGTGGAGATAGAGTGGGTCGGTCTGAAATCTCACAGAGTAGAAGAAGATTTTGACCAGTAGAGAGGTAAGCGGTGGAGTGGAGATGATGAATGGTAAGAATAAAAGTATTTATGCAAGACCGTGGTGGTCAGAGACCTTGGTTGGGTCAATATGTGATAACGAGAGACTCCAGTCATTTATCCTGCATACCATTCCTGACAACATCCACCCCGTTCTTTGCAGACTGATTAGTGCCAAGGAGATTCGCAAGTCTCTTTTCTCAATTGATGATTGCAAAGCTCTAGGCCCGGATGGGTTCTCCTCTAAGTTCTTTAAAGCGGCTTGGCCTATTGTAGGACCATTGATTGTTGAAGCTGTTCAAGATTTTTTTCACCATGGAAAGCTCCTTAAACAGATTAATACGACCATTATAAGCTTAATTCCAAAGGTGAAGTCTCCATCCAAAGTTTCTGACTTTAGACCCATTTCCTGTTGCAATGTTCTTTATAAGATCATCTCCAAGATTATAGCCATCCGTATTCAGCTCACGCTGCTTTACTTGGTTGACATATGCCAAACTGCATTTATCTCTAGTAGGAACATTGGAGACAATATACTTCTGGCCCAAGAATTGCTTCATAAATATCATTTGAATAAAGGTGTTCTGCAATGTGCTATGAAGGTGGATCTGATGAAGGCATATGACTCCATTCAATGGGACTTTATGATGGCTATGCTAGAATTGATCTGCTTCCCCCCTCAGATCATCACGTGGATCCAACAATGCATCACCACCACTTCCTTCTCTATGAATGTCAACGGTGAATCGGTGGGTCTTTTCCAAGGTGTCAAGGGACTTAGACAAGGTGGTCCGTTGTCGCCATACCTCTTTGTATTGGCAATGGAAGCTCTGAACGGTATTCTGGAAGTTAAAGCTTGCCAAAACAGAGATTTCTAATATCACTGGAATGTGATAATATGAGAACCGCGATGCTTGGATTTGCGGATGACATCCTATTGTTTTCAAGGTTGATACATATTCTGTCAAGATTTTACAAGGGTGCCTTAAAGAATTCAAAGATCTATTGGGTCTATCACCAAATAAAGACAAAAGTGAAATTTTTATCTGCTCTGGGGATGAAAACACCAATCTGATTATTCAAAACATTGTGGGTTACAAAAGGGGAAAACTCCCGATAAGATATCTGGGTGTCCCTCTCATCACCACCAAGCTCTCTAATAATGATTGCAAACCCCTTCTAGAGAGAGTGCAACAGAGAGTGTCATATTGGAGGAACAGATAACTATCTTTTGGTGGTCATCTCCAGCTAATCTCATCCATTCTCTCGATGATCCATACCTACTGGGTCTCTATGTTCATCCTTCTGAAATGCGTTCTAAAAAACATTGAAAGTTTCATTCGTTGTTTTCTTTGGCACGGTTCTATTGAAGGAAAATATGCGGCTAAGGTTGCATGAAAAGATGTGTGCGCTACAAAAGAAAAAGGAGGCTTGAGAATTAAAAACCTTGTTGCATCTAACAAAGCCCTAATTTGTCGTCAACTTTGGAGGATCACCGCAAAGGACCTGGCCTCTGTATGGGTGGCTTGGTGTTATGCTTATCGCATTAAATATAGGTGCATTTGGACTATTAAAGTCCCTAATTCAACACCTTGGAGTTGGAAAAAGCTCATAAAGCTCCACCCTATCCTGCATCCCAAGATTCGCTACCATATTGATAATGGTGCTAACACATTCCACTGGATGGATAATGGGCACCCCCTGGGACCACTTTGTGAGCGGTATGAAGAGAGAATTACGTGTGTAACTGGTCTGCCAACAGATCCAAAAGTCAAGGATATCATCCACCAAGGAGAATGGAAGTGGCCTAATAATTTTGACATGGAGGTTGCAGCAATTATGGAGAACATGCCACAATATAAGCCGGATGCCTCCCACCATGATGTTGTTAAATGGTGTGACAGTAGCTTTGGTGTCTTTTCGACCAAATCAGCATATGCTTTATTCCATGATTCCAAAGGAAATATGGAATGGTTTAATATTGTCTGGGCCCCTAAGTACATTCCGGCACATGCTTTTATACTTTGGCTGGTTATGCACCAAAGACTCAGCACCCTGGATCATATTAGTGTGTTCATTCATCAACCATTAACCTGCATTCTATGTAACAATGGGATCGACAGTCATGAACATCTTTTCTTTACTTGCCTTTTTTCTTTTGAAGTGTGGAGAATGATGCGCCACGAAGCTGGAATTAGCTAGCCATATAATGAATGGCATACAAACTCGTATTAGTGTGGAGAATGGAGAAGTGATGATGTGTGCCGTTAATAGGCTGCCAAAGTGTGATATGCCGAGGACAATGCAATAAGGGCTGCTGATGTGGAAGACTGCCGAAGTGGAGGAATGACCGCAGTCGATTCAATAGTGGCCGAGTTGGAGGTGCTAAAGTGGATGATTTGATCGAGGATAATGCAGTAGTGGCTGAGGTCGGTGAAGGCTGTCGAAGTGGATGATATGCCCAAGGACAATGTAGTAATGGCCGACGACGTGCAAAACTGTGTAAGTGGAGGAATGACTGTGGAAAATTCAGTAGTGGCTGAGTTAAAGGTGCTGAAGTGGATGACAAGTTTGCTAGGATGGTTTGTATGGCTGGGATGACTGGCTCACACAAAATGGGCTGGAACAGGAGGGATGGGCTATTTTGCCGAGATGGATTGGATTTGCCGGGATGGTTGGAATTGCTGGGAAGGTCTGGTCTATGGTGTTGAATTGTTTTACACGATGAGTTCAGCTGTCAGGTGTAGTAGCAATGCTTATGCAGGTGTCTCCTTGAAGATCGAGAGGGCTTAAAGGTCTAAGGGGTTTTCAGTCTTTTACTATGTTGTTTATAAACTTATTTCATGGTACTCAGGGAATGCCCTAACCTCTTTGTTCTCTTTCCAAGTTGACAAAATATTTGAAAATTGAACATTGGTTTTTTTATAAATTTTTACAATTTAATACAATTTTCTTAATTACCAAAAAAAAGATAGCCGAGTAGTTGTAAGCAAGTCAATGGTTGGACTTCTAGTACCTTACCTTCGGACCACAAAAATGAGGAGATTGCTTGGAATGTCTATTCGGAGACACCTGATAAAATTGAAATGATACAGAGAAGATTGGCATGGCCCTACACAAGGATGGCATGCACAATGACAGAAGTGATCATTGTGTTCGAGTGAGGAAATGAAGACTCATTAAGATTGGAATCCATAGATAAAGATGACGAAGGTCATGTCAAGTTAACTTGTTTCTCTTCGTAAGAGAAGTTGTGAAGTTTAAGTGGATAACCTCTACCAGGAGAAAATATAAGGAGTGCAAGTTTGATTTTGTTGGAAACAATAATGCTAATTGTGTAGAGGTTTGAAGCTACAGTTAGAGTGAGAGAAAGACTCAAGGGTTATCCATTTTCACTCATCACAATGATTAGGTGGGTGATTGACGCCGTAAATCCTTAAACGGTAAAGAATCCATGGACGAAGAGCACGAAGTTTAGCTTCCTGAGGCAACATTCAAGAAGTGTTGGAAGAATTTAAAAGATTTATTGAAGCAGGATAGTAGTTGAGGACTTCAAGATTCAATTTGGAAGCAGTCGGTACTGTTCTGACTTTGGACTTATAGCGAGAAGTTGGACCAGGCTTTGTTGATCGAGTAGGAGTAGCTCCGAGAGAAGTCTTCTAGAAGAAATCAAAGGATTAGAATTAGAACTCAAAGGGTAGACTTGTTTATCCTCCAAAGGATAAGTTTAAGGAAAGTCAGATGAAGTAAAGTCATCCTCCTTGAGGTTCAGTTTGTGAGGTCAACTTGCAAATTCTATCAGAGAATCTTGCAAAATAAATTTGTTTTCATCAGAATAGAGTTTGATTCAATTGCGGCCAGATAGGCATTTGTCAAAGAATTGCTTGAATCCCAGGTATCCGGATTCCAGACATTCAGATAAGAGACAAATGGTTCCAGTAAAGCATTTGCAAATACAATTCGTGATGCTAAAATTGGTTCCTCAGTCATGGAACACTATTTTGGTAAGACCGTTTTGTCACAGTTCGCCTCCTCACCACTTATATTCGTGAATCCTTATGCCAATTAATATACATGTATAAATAATATATATATATGTGTGTGTGTGTGTGTGTGTGTGTGTGTGTGTATGTGATACACACAGGATCCATATTATTACCATATTCATAAGTGACACCAACACTATATGCATAAAAATATAGTGTCGGACTTTTCAAAGATGCTTACTATGAACTAAAATTCATCATCATAATATTTGTAGAAGTATAATTAATAACCATAATAACAATTCGCAAAAGCATAAAGTCATATTCATTCCACTACAAAATCCATTACATGATCTCATACATTTACTACATTCTATCAAAATACAGTAAATAGGTCAACCTAACATTCCGATCTTTACTCCTACTCATCTGATATAAACTCCTGATCACCATCTGAGGGGTTGGAAAATGGCAAGTAAATGAGCTAAATGCTCAATAAGGTTCAAATAAACAAAGACAAGCATGTTATACTTAAAATAGACATATACAGATATCAGAGGAATATGAACCATATAAAATATGTATGAACTATTAATTTTTATTTTCTGAGTTTTTAATTTTATTTATCTTTAGGGATTAGGGTTAGTAGGTTTTACTAGCTAATAGAGTCGTCAATGGAAAAAAAATTATGTATACTTCCACACAAATTAAGGCACAAACCCACGTAATTCGACACCCTGTGGTGAGTGATATACTTTTAACCCAATATACAGGGCCAAATATAGAAATGCTGCCAGAAGAACCCCCACGATCGAGGGGCAATCCTTAAGTTTTCATTATAATATTCTAAGACATGTCAAGGAATATCACCTAGTGAAAAGGATTCCTTTGTCCAGTTCTTATCTCATGTTGAAAACATTATATGAAAGATTTCACATTATTCATAATTCTTTTTCCTTAATTCTCTCCATTCCGAGAGAAAACACTTAGTCAATGGAATTTACAATGCTTCTATATATTTTTCCATAATATTGAACATACAATTATAAATTGTGGTAATTATCAACAAATCATAAATTATAACAGAAAACGATGCATTTCTTCAATTTTGTAACTTTATCCTTAATCTTTTTACATGTGTTAAAAATTTAGATTTAACATATATTATATTCGACTAATTCAGTTGTCGTCTCGGTATTTAACTCTGAGGCTAACTCGGTTAATTTCTTTAGTCAATTTTTAGTGCAATTTTCTAAGGACTTAGTTTCTCGTTCAGGACCGAGTTAATGGTTAGTCCGTGGGTTGGTCAAATTTGATTTTTTTTTACACTTATAAACTAGCTTGATGAACCGGCTCTCTATATATATAAGATGAATTTTAGGATACTAGCCAGTTCATCCAGCTGATTCGAGGCCCTGTTTAAGGACCAGTTCGGGTCTTAATTTTTACCGTTAATATTTTACTATTATCTAATATTATTCTAATAAATTTTTGGATGCCGGTTCATCTGGTTTGAAAGTATGAATTGAATCAGTTCAGTGGCCTTAATTTCAGTACGTGCTGGAAAGGTAGTTTGCAGCTTCTACGGCCTAGTACAGCGTTATTTCGGATGTATTTTTTGCCCCAATTTATTAGGTCGACAATTTAACCTTAGTTATTGTTAATTTGGCTATGTTAGGTGCTGATTCAACTAGTTTTAGGCCGGTTTGGTTTATTTCTTCAAGCAGCAAGATTCAACATCAAGAATGCTGAATCTGGTTTGGTCCAGTTTAGGAGGCAGGTTCGGTACTCACCTCAAGGAGTTTGAAGCGGCCGATTTACTGGTAAATAGTTTAGTCTCATTAGATTATGCCTTGGCAGGGCTGGCTACCGGTTCAGCCGAATTGGGTCCAGTTCGGCCCCTTTTCTCTAACTTGCCAATTCAGCATCAGCAAAGATGCCCAGGGACCAGTTCTACTATTATCGATTTTATGGCCAATTCTAGACCAGTTCTTAGCTGGTCCAAGGAGTCTTATTACAGTTAAGAGACTCATGTTTAAATTATATTTGGTTCCTGACTGGTTTAAGTTAATTTCGTAGCCAGTTTAGGTCATAATTTACAAACAAATATTGTTCATCAGCACCCCCTAATGCATTTGATGTTGGTTTCTATTTAGTGACCAATTCATGGTCGGTTAAGGGTCAAATTTTTCAGGGTGATGCTCCGACATCACCATAAGACACTTAAGTCACTATGGCTGCTAGTTCAGCCTATTTGGGGTCTGGTTATTAGGCTGCAAATTCAGATATCAACATAACTATTGAAACTAGATCTGTTATTGATGTGAGAACTGGTTCAGTGACCGGTTCAACTCATTTCCATGAGCCATTTGGTCATGAGATAGGTAAGATATTGAGATTGTTGTGCACAACATTTGGGAAAATTTGGAGGCTATTTGGTCACCGATTAAGCCAAATTATAGATACTGTTCTGCTTCTGTAATTTACCATCAAGAATTTAGCCAAGTATAACTTATGTCAAGATGATGATATGAGCAAGAATATAATACAAAGAAAGTATTAGAACGATAATACTATAAAGAATGATCAATAATCAACACAAGGAAAAAAAGGAATCAAGTACTCTTGCCAAAATATTCAACTACACTCCTTGCTCCTTCTAATTCCTGATTCCGTTTCTTCACCTTCTCTCGGTTCCCTCTATTTTTCTTCTATTTTCTCTCCTTACCTCTTGCATTTTTCTTTCTTTTTTTGTCCCCTCACTTCCTCACACTTTCTTATAAAGATTAGAGTTAGATGTTGAGTCATTAGCCCCATTAACACCTCATAATCTTCCCTTCTACATCACTAGTCAGGTGGCTTAATCCTTGCTGAATCATCACCCGTTTTGGCCTCTAAATGTTCTTCCTTGTGTTTCTCATCTATTGGTTGAATTTAGCTGATGTTGTGCTGCCTGTATCACCCTTTTTTCCCCATGAATTTTGGCTGTGCAGGGGTCAAAATTGGCGGCAGCTGCTGCCTCTTCAGCAACTTGCAGCTGGCTCCCATCTTAGCAGTTCCAGTTGCTTCGTTCTATTTTCCTTTTGCTTATTTGGCTAAGTGAATGAGTTGTGATGTTGTTGAGGAGGCTGTCAAGCTGGTTACTAATTTATCTTCCACTTACACAGCTGCCCATGCCCTCCAATATCCTCTACTGAATTTTATGTTACCCCCCTTCTCTTGCTGATTTATTGCTGCCCGATTCCTTCCTTAATCTGCATGGCTGCTGCTGCCTAAATTGCTGACGTATGCAGCCATAAGCTACTTCCTTATTTCCTCTAAATTTGCTAAGTGTTGGTTACTTGCTAACCTGTTGTGCCTTGGTTGGGAAAAGTCCCAGATTTTGGGTGTTGGTGGCTGCTGTCGTGGGCTTGCTTCAGCTACTTGCTGAAGTTTGGTGAAAATAAGCAGCCATAAGCTGCTTCTTAAGTCCCCACATTTTGTTAAATGTTGGTGCCTTGCCACCAATGTGATGCTTGGTAGAAAAAGTTCTCAATTAAATGTTGTAGTTGCTGCTAGGTTTCTCATGTTGATACCATGCCTAAATTTTTCTGATGTCGTGCCCTTTATGCTGAATTTTTGGCCGCCTTCTTGCTGCAATTTTTTTAGCTACATTGTTCCTCAAGTTGTGCCGAGGTTGGAGGGATTTTGATTTTGAAGTGAGAGAAGCTCTCCCTTCTCTCTAGGATTCAAATTTCAAATTTCTTTGGCTCGCTAGGGTTTCTAATGGGCGCAACCGTCGGCCATGGCCGGCCTTCTAGCAGCGCCGTCTGCTAGAGATCGGCCTTCTTCTCTGTCCCTTGGTCCTATCGTAGTTCATTCAGTGGTGAGTTCCTCTCCTTCTACTATCTTTGCTTTCATACCTCCCCACTATTCAATTGATCCTTTATCGTCATCTTCTCCCCCTTCTTCTTCCACCCCCTTGTGGCCTTCATCAATATATCTTCAACCCCTGTCCACCTTTTATGTCTCTTTTCCCTTTTAGCTTGGCACTCTCCAGTACATCGTTACTTTCATCCTCTGCCTTTCCTATTGTTTCAAGGAGCATCTTTCCTGCACTGCCTGTCTCTAGTCTCACTCCAATAGATTCTTCATTGTCATCGGCTTTTGATCCATTGTGCCCTCCTCTTTGTGATTACTATGCTGGTCCTTATGCTCATTCTATTCATTCATTGGGTTTTTCTGGAAGTATTCAGGGTTTGGCCCAAGTGGATTGTCCTTTGCTCGTCTCCGGTGCGATTAATTTTGAGGTATGTCTGGGCGAGTCTGCTACGTTGGCTTCTTTGTTTGGTGTTCACTAGGTTGGGGTTTGCCTTGTTGTCACTGAATCAGACTTGTCAAACAATTGGCTGAACCCTTTGCCTGCAAATATGTATGCTTGCTCTTCCGTGAACGCTCATCCTACCAATTTGAATGACTCCTTTCCTCCGTCATGGTCGGCTGTTGTCCAAAAGGAAAATTCATCCCTTATTGTGCTGATGAGATTTTTTCCTCCTCAGAGAGTTGAAGGTGGTACTACTTTTATCTCACCACCTCCTAAAATTATCAAACAAGGGGAGGAGATTTGGGGTGCCACTCTGGTGGGCTACTTCTTCAATAAACCTCTACACTTCCATGCCGTCAACTTCATTGCTTGGAAAATCTGGGCGCGTTTTGGGATTTGTCATATGGTTGGAAATTTCTCTGGTTTCTTTTTCTTCCGGTTTGCATCTCCAGTTATGATGGAGAAGTGTTTGGATGTTGGCCCTTGGACCTTTGCTGGGAAATCTTTGTTCCTCAAGTGATGGATCCTCGGGTTGCCTCTATGTAAGGAGGAATATAAGACTTTTTCCATATGGATTAATTTGTTTAATGTGCCAGTGGAATTCTAGACGCCTCTTGGTCTTAGTTGGATCGGTAGTGCTGTTGGAAAACCCATTCAATTGGATGCTAACATAGCCAAAATGGATCGTATGTAATATGCTCGAGTATGTGTTGAAGTAGGAGCTGGGGTGGTTCTTCCTTCCAAGGTCAGGTTAAATTTGGAGGCGCTGTCTTATTTTGGCATGGCTTATTCAGATGTTGATGTGGATTACCAGTGGAAGATTGATCGAGGAGACCATTCCTTCCAATCTGGTCACACTGTTTTCCTTTCCAAATCTAAGCGGGTTTATAGGCCTTCTGGTAAAATTGTACCAGATAGGCAGCCCTCTGATGCCCTAACATTCGAAAGGCTCGAGATGCTACTACTCCACTCACTAGGCCGGTGGCTGTCCAGGTTCCCACTCCTTCATTGAAAACCTCTAATGCCTTTGAAGTTCTTCAACTTTATGATGTATTTGTTCCTGATGTCGGTCAGATTTTAAAATCTCGACCTGATGCGGGTGCTGGAGTTTTTTGTAAGTAATTAAATTGCATTAATGAAAAAGAAAAAGAATACAGAGTCAATGGGAGATCTCCAAGAGTTTTATCGACTTGTATTTAGACCAAAGAAGTTGGGACACTCCCCGAGAATCGTGAATCATGTCATGAAATCGAAGGTAAAGTAACAAAATAAAGAAAACAATCAGAGTGGCACCCACTTAGAGCCCTCAACCAATCTGTCGCCAAGCATATCAGCAAGCCATACCAGTCAATCCTATAATCTGGCAATACTCACCAAACCAACAATCTGCCGGCTATAGATTTGCTATCAGCAACCAGTCAAGTCGTCCAAACCATCAAAGGGACGCATACCTAAAAAAGAATCCAGGGTACAACATATCAGATGGAATGTCACAAACTGGCCAAAGTGATCAAACCGGCAAGAAACCACAAAACGGCAACCAGATAGCAATAAAGTACATCATCCTCGAGCATCTGATCCATTCCAAACCTTTAGACTCCATTCCATCCATAGTCAAGCATTTCAGGGATGCCAGGAAGTCCATCCACGTCAGATGTGAGAGAAGACCGTCCAAAGAAACTTCTTTTAAAAAAATGGCGAAAGAGAATACCGGCAACAAGACGCAGTCCAACGCAACAGAGAGCAAATTGCGTATCGACTGGAATGCCAAAAAAAATTGTTTTTAGAGGATGTCGGAAAATAGACGCATGCTAGCATAACAGAGAGCAAAAACGCAAACACCCGGAAGGCCAAAAAAGTTTTTTTTTTTTAAAACTTATTACAACCTCCTAGCTAGTGCTGGGAGTGCTGTGGATACATCACATGTATCGAGAGGGATTGATGCCTTAGTACTGGCCAAGGGAATTCCTTGGTTGGAGATTGGGAGGGTTTGATGCCTGGCTTGGTGATTCCCCAGAGGACAATTAGTAGGAATGCTGAGCAGCAACTTGATCATTCTTGTAACCAATTGCATTGTTGCTGCCGGCCTGGTCTTGGTTCTGCTCTAGGAGAGGTTACTGTAGAGCGTAAGGCTCCTACTCTGGTAGTGACTGATCAGGCAGGTTTTTACGGAACTATAATTGATGCTATCCAGATGCTAATGGAGGCAAAAGCTGCTCATACTTATCTTGCTTCTTTATCCCGGGAAGGGAGGCAGGCGGTGTGTGGTCTCCTAGAAAATTGTTTGCCTAATGAGATTGATGAGAAGCAAATCTCTACTGATAGTGATGAGAGGGCTGATTACAAGGCTCCTTCTCTGGTAGTGGCGGATCAAGATGGTTTTCTTGATACATTATCAAGTGCTATCATGATGTTGGTGAAAGCTAAGACTTCTCAGCCATACATTGCTTCTTTATCCTCTAATGGGAGGCAGGCAGTGTATGGTCTTTCGGATATTTGTTTGAAAGCGGATAATGAATCACCGAAGCGCCGTTTAATCCAACGGGGTGGCTTAGTGGAGGGCCTTCATATCGTTGATGAAGTTGCCTCAGAAGAGAGCATTCTTGGAGATCAAGTTTCAGGAGGTGGCTGATCAAGTTACAAATCCTTCTATGTCCGAGCAGGAAGGATCATTAAGGCAATTGACATCCCATAAACATTGAAAATCTAATCTTAAGAAACCTAGGGGCGCCAAAGGCTAATGTGCTTGACAGTGTATTGTTGGCTAAGATAAGCAGCCACATCGGTTTGAGGGCATTTGGTCGATCATATACCATTTGCCCAGTATGATATTTTTATTGGTTTGATTGTGTTGTTGGTATTTAGCTTTTGCTTGTATGGTGAATGTAGCCGGTATGGTGTTTTATCCCGTCTTACTAACCAAAAAAAATTACATACTTGCCGGTTTGCTTTTTTCCTGAATGGCTTGCCGGTTTGTGTCATTTTGTCGGTATGGGCGTGTTTGGTAGGTTTGAGTTTTTGCCCGGTGTGCTGTGCTTGCCGAGTTGGATTATCGGTCGGTGTGGGGTATTTTGCTGGTATGGCTATAATGCCAGTTTGGTGCTTGATGGTGGGTGGGT
>JAODPA010091309.1:0-23489 GCA_025585075.1 Nepenthes mirabilis | reverse complement strand
GCTGCCCACGCCTGGCGTTTGCGGCGTCGGTGGAGGAGACCACGTGGACCACGCCGGCCGCCGTGCGGGCTCTTGGAGGTTCGCTGGCTTCTCCGTCGGAGGTAGCAGGCTCCTGCCCCGAACTCTTCACGAACCGCTTCAAGTGCCCGCGCCGGATCAGATCTTCGATTTCCTGCTGCAGGGTCCGGCAGTTCTCAGTCGAGTGTCCCAGACAGCGATGGTACTGGCAGTACTTCGTCTGGTCACTGCCGCTGGGACCCTTGGGCGTCTTCGGCCACTTGAAGAACTTCTCATCCTGGATCTGCATCAGGATGTTTGCGCGGCTATCGTTCAGTGGGGTCAGAAAGGTCCTGTTGTAATCCTTTTTGGGCCCCGGCGGAGGCTGCTGCAGCTTTCGACACTCCGAGAAGCGCTGGCTGTCGCTGTCCCTCTTTCTCCCTCCAGAAGCTCTGGGGGCTTCCGGGGGCCGGTCCAATCACTCGGGGCGCTTCGCCTCGTTGGCCTCTTCGGCCATGATGTACGCCCGGGCAATAGTCTCAGCCTCCCGGAAGGTCTGAGGGCGCTGGTGCGACAAATGTTTGAAGAAGTCCCCCGTCGCCAGAGTGGCGACGAAGGCGTTGAGTTTCAGCTCATCGGAGAGGTGAGGGATCCGCCGCGCCTCGGTGATGAAACGGTCCAGAAACCGCTTCAGGCTTTCGTCTGACCTCTGGCGGAGGCGGACCAGGTGCCATGGTTGCCTCTCCTCCCGTCGGCTGGAGGCGAACTGGCTCAGGAAGCTGTCGGCGAGCTCGTCGAAGGAGCGCATAGAGTTCGGGGGGAGACTGTGGAACCAGAGCAACGCGTCTCCCCTAAGGGTAACGGGGAAGCACTGGCACATTAAGGCCTCGCTCGCCCCTTGTAGAGATAAGTGAGTACGGAAGCAGTTGAGGTGGTCCATGGGGTCCTTGCTTTCGTCGTACCCCTCCAGGACCGGCATTTTGAACTTGCTCGGCAACGGCTGCGTTCGCAAGTCCATGGTGAAGGGCGATCTACGGAGGTCGGCGGATGAGGGCTTGGGTTTCTCCTTATGCAGGGTGTCCCACAACACCTTGACTTTCTCCTCCATCGAGGGGTCCGTAGAGCCTCTCCGCGCATTGAGGACGTCACGGAGCTCCGTGTTGCCCTGGAGGTGTGTCCGAGCTCGTCGGGGATGGCGACTCTCCGCCTGGGTGGCGCGTTCGCCGTTGGAGCCTGCAGCGGCTGGCCTCCCATTGCCGCGCGAGTTACGGGGGTTGCGCCCTTCGGGGCTATCCTCCCTGTCATCGTCGGCGGGATGGCTTTCCGCTTCATTCTGGCCGTTTTCACTTGGGGCCGCCGGGGCTGCAGCGCGGTCGAGTCGGTTAGCTCGCCTCCTGCGAGCGGCTTCTCGACGCCTTTCTCTCTTGGAGGTGGAGGCTTGGGATGCTGGCGGAGCGGTCCCTGGCCAGGCAGTCCCGGTGTTCTCGCATATGGCGCGGAGAACCTGCTTCAAATCGTTTACGTCCGCAGCCAGGTGGCAGACGTCAGGCTCCGGTTGATCGTTTGCCTGGTTCCCAGCGGGGGGAACTTCACTTCGAGCGACGATTTCCATCGCAGGAACACTGGTTTGTGCTCGAGTGTTCACCATTTTCTGTTGTTCAGTAGCTAGGTGGGAAAGAGACACTCGGCTTATCGTCAGTTTCCCACAGACGGTGCCAATGTTGCGTCCCGGGCCCACGGTTGTCGTACGGATTAGAGAACCTTCGGATTCCTTAGCGTGCGACGGCTTCGGAAGAAGGGTCCGGCCTCCGTCTCTGTGAACCTGGACCTGCACAACACAAACAACAAACAAGAGGTCAAGGGTCAGGCAGGATTTCTCCCACCAAGGCCGCTCCGACGCTCAAGTCAGCAAATTCCTGCAGTAAACGAAAATGGCACACGCTAAGGGGGTGCGCGAAGGAATGCTGTGTAAGCGTATGAGATGCTTGTGCGGTGATGTGGAGAATGCAATGAGCAGGTAGTGGAAGGCCTGGCTTCCTTGATGCACCGCAACGGGTGGCTAACTTTTCCGTGATCTCAGGGGATGCTGGGAAGGTGAGCGAGTTAGCTATTGCCGACGGAAATGAGGTGGTGCTCAGTTCCGACCCATTGCTCTCGTGTTATTGATTAGAGAAAAGGGGAGCAGTTGAGTATGATTAGCCGTTTGAGCTCCTGATTCAAAAGGATGCTGCTGATGAAGATACTCCGGGCGAGATCTCTTTCTCTGTGGGGTGTGAGGGCTCTTATACGCCTCTCCACGTTGGACTCTTGGGCTCCAAAACGCCCATTGCTTGGGCCATCGCGCCGCTGGTCACTGTCGTGGACCGCCGATTACGCCGGCTGCCCTTTTGCCGTGGCTGGCATGTTGCTGAGCGTTATTGACCACGCCCGATTTTTTCCTCAGCGGGGATTGGTTGGCCACCTGCAGACGGCAGCGGGTACCGTTGGCGCTGCGCCAGCTACTCCTCTATTGGCTAGCCTTTCCGCCTGTTCCCGACGACGCATTTAATGCGCTGCAGGTTTCCGTTGCCTTCTTCCGTCGTGGGTTCGCGCCTTTCGACCCTTGGGCTGGGCTGACTGCTTCACATGGGCTTTTGGATCCCTTGTGGGCCGCGGCCTGCTTCGTGGGGGTGGACATGCTTCATGGGCCAGGACATGGGACCCAACAGAATTGAATACACAAAGATAGAGCTTGACCTGAAGCACATTGCATGAATATCACATGCAAGTCCTATATGTAAGTTTTTCATGAATATCACATAATAGGAGAAGTTTTTCATGACTTTTTCTTTACAAATGTACTTTTATATAAATAAAATAACTCAAAATATTTACCTATTTCTTATAAATGAACAAAATTCTCAAATATTAGTAGAATCGAAACAAAACCTTAAATGTTTGGGTAAATCTACATACATATATACTAAAATCAAAGTAAGGTAAGTAAAAATATCATACACGTATACTAAAATTATTAAATGTAAGCAAAACTAAATGCAAATTGAAATATACCAAGATAATAGTATAAGGATACTTGTCTCAACCTCTAATCTAATAAATCTGATCAAATGATGCTTTGAAATCCTCCTTCTCTTCCTTTCTCTTTCCTCCCTTCTCTTTCTCTCTCCATTCTCTTCCTCACTGTGCGAAATGACCGAAAATAGTGTGCATGTCCTTTATATAATCAAATTGATATATGAGTGTAGCATTAGGCATGCGCCAGGTGTCGTGCCTAACCCGTGCGGTGCATGAGCACCGCATTAGGCACTCCTTGAGCGCAAGTACTCTGCAATTCACGCTCGAGCTCCATCTTAGGCACTCCTTGACCAGGTCCAATTTGTCAAATACACACGACCGTGCTTTGGAAGTGCCTCAGGTGGCAAAACTGCTCCTTTGTTTCGAATTTTTTTCAAATCCACCTTACACAAATGTTTTTAATTTATTCAAAATAAACCCAAATAAACCAATAATATTAAATTAATTTGATGGGGAATCGGGCATTACAATTTTGGAAATTCAATTAGCTTTTTAGTTATCTTCTTTAGAGATATGTATAATTTCAATTTTGTTGAGGAATGACGAGATCTCATACCTTGTAGAGATATTTGGCTAGATTCGGGTTGGATACTTTAAAATTAGCCAATATTTGATTAATTACTAATTCAAAATCACTATAAACGATCAAATTTCTAATGGAACATTCTTTACCTAGCTTTAAATTGGTTAGTAGGGCTTCATATTCTACCACAATGTTTGTGTTGGGAACTTGAACATAATTCAATATATTATCTCGAATCATTCAGATGTTGTTAGTAATATTTCGGCTCCATTACCCAATTGTAAAGATGCTCTGTCAACATGTAATGTCCATGTGGGCGATGATTCTTCTAGAGTAGCCTCCATATATTCGCCTGATTCTCTCAAGAATGGGGTCATCGCTCTAACAATAAAGTTAGCGAGAGTTTAACGTTTTATAGAGGGTCAAACTTGAAACTCTATGTCTAACTCATCTAACGTGATTGATCACTTAGTTAGACGTTCGGATATTTTTAATTTTTATAAAATCTTTTTTTGCGGTTGATCCATCAAGACCATAATATTTTGGGCTTGAAAATATGGTCAGATCTTTCTTACAGTGAATACTAAGGTTAAAGTAACATTTTCCATTCGTTCATGCCGAGTCTCTAGGTTTGCTAGGATCATACTGACATAGTATATTGATTGTTGAATCCCTACCTTTTCTTGACCAAAATAACACTCAAGAATGTTTCTGTGATGGCTTGGTAGAGACATAATTTCTCATTCTTTTAAGTTTGGAAGGATTATTGGCATTCATACATTTGTTAGAAACCATTTATCTTTACTCCTCTTAATACCTTGAAGAATAGCAAATATTTCTCAGTTGGCTTTACTAGAAATTGGGATAGTGCGGTGAATTATCCGGTTAACTTCTAGATTTTCTTGATAGTCCAGGGTGATTTTATATCTATTATGGCCTTAATTTTCTCCGAATTCACCTCTATGTCACGTAATAGGACAATAAATCCCATGAATTTACCAAAAATTACCTCGAAGATACATTTAATCAAACTCAATTTCATTCTTAATATTTTGAGTACCTCAAACGTCTTTCCTGAATTATTAATATGGTTGTCAGCAAGTACACTTTTGATGAACATGTCATCAATTTACACCTCTATATTTCTTTTGATTTGTTACTTGAACATTTGGTTCTCTAGCCTTTGATATATTGTTCTAATATTTTTCAAGTTAAACGACATCACTTTGTAATAGTAGGTTCTATGGTTGGCCATGAATGAGGTCATGTTAGAAATTTGTGTGCCAAAATATTATCTATAAATTTAGGATATTGGAGGTTATAATAATTAACAATGGTATTCAATTTTGAGATAAAATGTTTACAAAATATTGCAAAGGCCTAGATATTCAATTGGTTTATATATCAATCTCAAATCTACAAATAAAAAGATAGATAGAGGTGATACATAATTAATGGCTTAAAAACTAAATTAGATAAAGTTGAAAGTGATTGGGTAGATGAACTCTTATCTTTACCTTGTGCCTACTAAATGATTCCAGGATGACCCACTCAAAAATTGCCTTTTATTTTGTGCTACGGAATGAAAGTCATAATCCTGGTGGAGAAAGGATTGCCAAAAACTAAATATTTTGTCCAAATCAAATTCTTAGCTCCTTAGAATTTGGAATGGATTAATAGCATACCCACAAAAAGTTGCTCAATATAAGGTTTTAATGGGGTTTACTTATCATTTAATTATCAAATGTTTGTGTCGAGGTCATAACTGTTGGATATTTGACTTATCATTGCGTTTTTTCTTAAGTCCATAGTTGAGGGGTTAATAGCAAACTAAAGGAGATCAGCATTTGCTATTGAGATTCAAGGTAGAGATGATGTTGGAGTTTAGAAAATTCGTGATGAGAAATTGAAAGACTTTTTTATTATTTTATTAGTTTTTTCAGACATTTTATTAAGATTGTATTTTCATAAATTTTTGATATTATGAACATTTATATTATTTCACATTATAATGATTTTATTATTTATTGTGGATATCATATTTAGTGATGTGTTTGTAAGGATTATTTGAAGTTCTAATTTTTTGCATGATTGGATCGGGTGATTTAAGTCTAAGTCGCTACACATTTGCTGCTCAATTTCCTTCTATATAGCCATGCAGCACCCTGTTGGGAAAATTGGGCGCTCGGACAAAATGTTCCCTTGAGCGCAATGACCGAGGGGACAAAGTACTCGGACACAGAGGGACAGCACTCGGACGGACGGCCAACAAGGAAAGAGAAACACACCAGATTTAACGTGGAAACCCTTCTGGAACCGAAGGAAAAAACCACGGGAGTAGAGGCAACAGCAAATCCACTATGTGAAATAGGTTACAAACCTCCAAGAGAGAGTATCCGCTACACACCCAAGAAGTTAAAGAGAAAAACACTCCTGAGCAAACCGAGAAAAGCAGACTCTTTTCTCTTTACTCTATTTTTCTCTTTATTCATTCTCTCACCGGTGGTGCACTCCTCTCTTCTCATTCACAAAGTCCTTTTGCCTTTACATGCACTCACACTTGCACACTTGCTCTCACTTCTCAATCTCATGCGCCAGCCTATATATAATACCAGGAGAGGGTCACGTGGCCGACCGTCCAACTACCCTACTGGCAGTAGGGTGACAGGGCTACAACCCCTTAGGCCTGCCATGGCCGTCGCACGCCTCTTGCGTGCCAGAATGGCAGGCCTGCCACCTTGAAAGTTAAAGCCGCCCAGATGTCCAATCGGAGTGGGTCAACTGTTCACCTGCAACACGCCGCTGCAGCAGGCCTACGTGAGAGAGAAAGTCAACGCCTAGGCTCCAGCGTCATCGTCCATGTCCACCTCTCGGACATGCTACCTGTGAGTAGTCCTCGTCCAATTCATCCAGCTGCCTCCCGAGGACACACGTTTCCGGATTTCTCCAAACGTCCTCGTCCATGTCAACCTCTCGGATATGAACCTCTGAGGAGTCATCGTGCATTTGTCTCCACTGGTCCGCGGAGACAAGCACCACAAGAGAGTGACCCGAACACACTCGTACTTCCTACTATCTATCTAGCCACCCCTTACGTTCCTGGATCAAAGGTGGATGAAGATATGCTTTCAGCTCATCCATTATCTCTTTTTGATGAGAATTCTCTCTGAAATAATTTTTTTTCCCTATTTATAGCCTGATATAAAATTTTTTTCCCTTAAATTCTCTGGTTCTTTACCTTTAATTTTCTCCTCTGACTTTTTCCATTTTAGGCGGCAGAGTAGGATGAAATGTGTTGCCTAGCAACTTAATGATTAAAGTGAGAAAATAAGAGCTCAGAAGTCAATAATGTAGACTTTTGAAGATGTTCATCACAATAGCACATACTTTATCACACCGCAGCTTTGATTTTACAGCGTGTAAGAAAACTATGCACACCCAAACACCAAACTTCACGACATGATTAAACAGAAAATTCCATCTCAATTAACTTAGGCTATATTCGAACTGTATATAATCTTAAATCTGGATGAGGATCGAAAACGACTCATGCATGATATCCACGAAAAGGATTAGAATATAATTAAGGCTCGAAATCAAACGCTCCTTCCTCTCGGTGCTCATATTCTTGCATGCCGTTTCTGTACTGGTTTGCGTCGAAGTTTGCACCTTTACCATCATATCCATTAGCGTCGTCTCTTCTTGGATTTGGATGCCTGTTATTCGCAACATCCTTGTCAGCGTAAATGTCATGGAAGTACCTCCCGTTTTCCAGGAACCTTGTGTCACTCATTCCTTGCTTCTGCCGTGTACCATAGAAAGTGTCCTTGTCAGCGTCGGCATATTCTGTCCCAGTCGAACCTTGTAGCTGAGTATTGTAATTTGCGTCGGCATTATTGTAGTTATTGTTGCTGAAGTAGTAGCGATTTTGGTAGTTCACTTTGTCACTTTCCTGTTGCTTTGTGTCAAATTCGTCCATATTGTACAGGGTGGTGGTGGTGGCTTCATCGGCTTTGTTGAGGGGTTGTTCAAATTGGGTTTTGTGGGGGAGGTTAGCTGTGGTACGTGGCGGATGATAGCCATTAGCGGTGGTGGTGGAAGAAGGGAATAGGCCGGTCTTGTAGTCGTAAAGGAGATGGCCATTTTGAGTGGCTTGTGGGATGAAGGTAGGCTCTTGCGCTTGTAGTTTGGCAAGGGCAGCTGCTTCTTTGGCCGGCGATTGAGTTTCTGGGACTTCGCTGAAGAACCGGCTGTCTCTGGCATTTGTTTGGAGAGACAAAAGCAGGGTTTGGAGGAGGAAGAGAGAGAGAAACTCAGTAGAATGCTTAGCCATGAGTGAAGATTGAAGAAGGAAGAAGATGGTCGTTTTGGTAGTGATGGTCTATTGCTTAAATAAAGACTCTTAATCTCTGTTGCTACTTTTCTGTTTCCCCTTTTTGGGTTCTTATTTTTTAAATCTATCTTTGCACCAATCACTGCATATTCATAGGAAACAGAAAAATCCAATGCAGAGACATATTTTGGGTGATCCAACGGTTCAGATTTAATTTATTTTTTTAAAAAAGTAATATATATATANTGGGCCTATTCTATTTAGGCCCACAGCCCATCAGTTGGCCGCCCGCCGCTCTCTTCGTTCCTCACGAAGGCGGCCAACAAGCTGACGGTCAACACAGACGTTGACCGTCTGCTCCCTACATGCTGGGCCCAAACGAGGCCCTTCTACAGTAGTGAGCCCGACTCACTTAGGCCCATGGCCCAAATGGAGGCCAGCGACGGACGCCTTTCATAAGGGCGGCCGACAAGCACGCAGACGGTCAACCCAGGCGTTGACCGTCCATGCTTTGCACAATGGGCCCCGAAAAGCTTTCCAACAGTAACGGGCCTGACCCGTTTGAGCCCATCAGTCATAAAAAGGCCAGCCACGATCTTCCAAGGATATTCCACGATCTCAAAGGAAATATCAGCAAGATTAGCACCTTCCAAATAAGGAAGGCGCCAAATCCTTCCAACTCCTTGCCAGCCAAGGAACCTCAACGGTAAGGAAGGAAGTTAACTTGGAAAGTGGTTGACTGTATCAGAAGGAAACAATCCACCACAATTGGGCAACAGGCATCAGCCTCCAGAAGGAAGGCCGGCCACAGATCCCAGGGACGATCTCCCCTTCCAAAGAAGGAAGATCGCCACCTTTGCCATAAAAGAAACCCTGGATCTAGCATCCAGGGCACGCTTTCAGTCACACATTTTTCTTCCATGCTTACGGAAAAACAAGCTCTAAGGCATTGAAACCCTAAGTACTCTGGAAAGAAAGCTCTGGTTCCCAGCAGCCAAACTCGCAACTCCAAGGCAACGAACGGGTCCTGACACACGTTCTCTGCCTTCCCACCATCCAGATACGAGAAAGGACTTGCGCCTTTCTGACATCTGGAGCAGACACTCCATTCCCATCTCCCATTGCATTCCTTCTTTTTCAGTTCCTTCCTTTGAAGGCTGTCTTACTGACTTGAGCGTCGGAGTGTTGTCGGTGGGATTACATCCCACCGTTAACGCTGACCTCTCGTTTGTTTAGTGGTGTGCAGGATTTGTACTCAGTGAACGGAGCCGGTACGAACCATTCAGAAGAAACCCGAATCCGTTCGAAGTCGGATCCAGGTACACATCAAGAACATATACCTCAAATAAATCTATTTTGTCAATTATTTCGCAACTTTATTTTAACACATAATAAGCAGCATGTTATTTTATAATACTATTAAACAATTAAAAAGAATACACATTAGTTTTAAATTTCAAGGATCAATTATTTAATATTTATTTTGCGACGGATTATAAAATTTTCCTTTTTTTGGGATACACAAACTCGATGGACGGCAATGCAAGGCGGATGCATAATCTATCGATAGTTCGCAATGCAGAATAGCTCTACAGCGTCTGCCAGTCTGCTTGATATTTTTATTTTTATTTTTATTACTAATTTTCAAAATAAAATGCTAGGGCTTGGGGTTCCCTCCCAGAGTCCCACTGTAGCACCCTCAAACTGATTTGCAGAGAAAAGCTAGCGACAGGAGAAGGGAGAGAGAGAGAGAGATGGCGAACGAAGCTGACATGAGCAGCTGGACGGACCTTCTACACTCCTCGACGAAGCTTCTGGAACAAGCGGCTCCTTCCGCCCAGTTCCCGCCTCTTCAGGTTTCGGCAATCTTTCTCCATCACTTCAATTTTCCTCCGGTTGAAGAAATATCGCCTTGAATTCGACTTTATGAGTCGCTAATCATACATGAGATTAGTGTTTAATCAAAATGCATTTGATATAATTCAGTATCGGCTTAACCTTTTGTACAAAATTTTCTCCGTGCCGGCGTGTTCTGTAGAGAAATTTAGATCAATTGGAAGTGTTGTCGAAAAAGCTCAAGGCGAAAACACTAAGAAATGAAGCCCCTTCTCAGTCTATTGCTGCCACCAGGTCAGTATCTTTTCATTCTTTTTATCATATCTAGTTATCTGCTTTCTTATTGTACGTTCAAATTACTCCTCACGTCACTCTCACTTTCTCATTCTGTTGCATCGGCAACAGATTTAGCCGCATTTAGAAGTGTTGCAAGTTTAGCACCCTTCATTGTTGTTATTTTTAGACATGACTTTCTGGAATTCTGAAAGCATAAGAGTAAGATGACTTCGAGGTATCAGATTTAAATTTGTGGTGGATAACACTTTTTTGTGTAGCATCTAAGTTATGTCTATCTGCCAGATATATTCTCCAGTGGTATTTCTTGCTATAAAATTTTAATATCTTTCATGTCAGCAGGTTATTGGCTCGTGAGGGAATCAACGCGGAGCAACTTGCGAGGGATCTGAAGTCATTTGAGCTAAAGGTAGAAGGTCATTGCAATTTTACTCTTTACGGGTCGTCTCCATCTTCGTTACTTTGTGTTGTTTGAAGCTTATTTCGGAAGAAATAATTTACTTATGGTCATATCAATTGATTATGTGGAACTATGGGTTCCTCCATAAATATTACTGATATTTTTTCATTAGGCTGTTACATGTTTACACTTTCTAAACAACTCCGTTTATCTTTCTAAGTTCAGTTCAAATGGAAATGAGAAACCAGATTTGCTTCAGTTTTGGAGAACTAACTGTTGAGAATATATATTTTTTCTTGTCCTGTCATGCTTTATCATATATGCTCTATGCAATCAAAAGAATATTAATATGCTCACATTCATTTTCTTGTTGAAGACAACGTACGAGGATGTTTTTCCAGCTGAGGCCACTACTGTTGAAGAATATCTGCAGCAGGTAGGTTCTTTACTTTAGAAACTGTAACAAAGTCATCACTTTTGTTGTTATCAAAATTAGTTTCTTAGCCTTCAGTGAATTTTTACTGCAAAAATAAACATTATACACATGATTGTTGTTTCATGTCCTTAATATGGTATACCCTAGAACTTAGTCTTTTACCTGTAGTATCTGAAAAATGGGGTGCTGTTTGAGCTTATGGTGCTTAAGCATGTATTTTATATTATATTTTTTTGAAAAGAGTATTATGGTTTTGGCATGGACCTTAAGAACCCAGTGACACAAAAGTGTGGAACTGTCGCCTGTGTAGATTTACCTTGTATGACTGGATTTACCTTGTGAATGATACAAACATTATGTCCTTTTCCTCCTTATTGCTCTCATCTACTTCTTTTGGATGTCATCCTAGTCCAAATATAACTGGACAACTGAGAAGTTTTTTTGAACGTAGTGCTGAAGAAGCACCAAAAGTGCTATACATTCAAGCAGCTAGGCTGTCAACATTCAATGATTTGAAATGTCAGCTAAGGAAAAACATGAACAGCCTAAAAAGTTGATAGATGAAAACACAATTTGTGCCCATCAAAACTAAAAAAATTTAACAGGCACAAATCTTGATCCCTGAAATTTATTCTTCCCTTCTATTCCACAAAATCATAAAATAGCCAATGGAATATAGGTAACTTCTCATTTTTTCTAGGGGGTCTGTTTCCAAGGGGTGTAACAAGCATCAGACTTGTGTTGAGATTATTTTTTCTGCCTGTTGAACCTTGGTACATTTTGAAGATAATTCCGCTACTATTTTAGTATGATGTTTCACCCTAGGTGGCATTTCCTGCCTTATAGTTTTCTGCTACTATATATGCATTAATATACCGATATGCAAGGTATGTATCTGCTACTATATGAGAGGTTAGTTCATATATGTGGTATAGCTGGATTGATAGTGGTCTGTTGCTTTGCTATGTTTGTACTCAGATTCATGAGATGACAATGCTCTCGGCTATCCAGGAGGCTCAAAAAGACAATGTTAGAAGTTTTGATGACTATATGATGAAAGTTTTGGAGGTCAGTAGGCCAGAACTGATCCCTGTGATTGCCATGCATATTTCCTGATCCTGCATGTTCTTTTGCTGCAGCTAGAGTTGGTCACATTTACCAAACATGCTAATGTCTCTGCTGACCCTTTATGTCAATGGATTTCATTATATCTTTTACAGCCTTATTATGCTTAGCTCATAATACAAGGACTTGGTTCTTACACAATTAATAGTCTGTGAAATTCCTGCAAATTTTTGGATTTGTGTACTTGTTATGGAAAATAATAAAAGTTTTTCCTTCTGTCTGTCCTTTTAGGTTTCATAACTAGCTGTCAAGTTTCAAATCTTGTGTTTTTTATCCCACTAACATGTAAATTTGACAGCACATATTTTGAAGCAATGCCTGATTGGTGTGAGGAACTGTATTAGAGAAGTTTAATTCCTTGATCATTATTATCGACATGTTTGTTGGCAGTTTACATTTCAAAATACTAATGTTGAAAGTAATTTAGTGGCCAAGAAGATCAAACTGGAGCCTGTTGAGTTGCCACTTTGTATCAGTTTTTGACAGAAGAAAATCCTCAGACAGTTTAGGGCCATTTGGTAAGGTAAAGGCAAAATCTGACTTTGAAATGAGTGAATAGCAAGCTTGTAGTTGAATTGAGGTTGGCCATTAGTACAAGGTTGATTTGGGATTGAAATTTTAGCTTTTTATGATCACATTGGCAATAATCTGGCTAAAGGGGGATTATTTGGAGCAGACTCAATGGACTGTAGAGTTGAAATAGCTATTGGATGGTTAGGGCACCCTATATTTAGAGATAAAGAAGGATGTGAACTTTTTGTACGACGTATGACCCGAACCTTGATTCAATGAATGGACGTTACTTCTTTGTATGAAAGCCATTTATTTAATTGCAGCTAGTTCAGATCTTCCTCAATTAGTTAGATTGAAAGATTCTTATTCAAATTCCAGGGAAGTAAGCAAAGGTGGTACTACTGGTCTTTTTGTTCTTGGTTTTTCGTCTTCATCAGTGATGGAATGTCACTTTTTTGTGAACTTTTCTTGTTTTATTGCTTTTTGGGGAAATTTGCTTGAGGGATTTTGCTAAGTTATTGTTTGGACTTCACAGAGGAATTTTTCTTTGAGGGGGAAGATATAACAGGTTTGTTTCAAAAACATCTTTTTAGTGCGTGATTCATTAAATCCATTGAAGCATGTTCAAAAAAAATTAAATGAAAATAATGCTTCTCATATTCTTTCTATCACAATAATCACTAGTTTTAGTCCTCTCAGTGACTGTAACTTTGGAATTCGATTGGTTGCAGGATGATTGGCAAAAAGAGAAACGGAACCTCCTTCAGAGCTTGAGCCGAATCTCAACCTTACCCCGGACTAATGTCAGTGATTCAAGTGTTGGGGCTACTCGTCCTGGTCAAATTGTATCTATGGCTTCTAGTGCTCAGGTTTCCAGTGGACCCTCCAGTATGGAGATTTTACCTTCTGTTAACAAATCCATCCAAGAGAAAAAGGCTTTGGTTTATGCCGAGGTTGTGAAGAATCTAAATAGAGCAAGAGAGCATGCCTTACCTTTCAAAGTAAGTTTATGAATTCTTAATAATTGTTTACTATTCTTTAGAAAAAAAAAAAAACAGAGAAATCAACTCCATTTGCAGACATTTGTAACGCCTACTTTATGTTTTGTGTCCTCCCGAATTTCCCTTAGCCTTCTGCTTGTCCAATTAGAATTTGTGCTGTGGTTCAATAAGTCAGTAGTCTACTATGGAGTAGATTCAACTTGGTAGGAATAGTCATATTATCAAAGGTTGCCATGCCAAGTGATTTCTCCTTTTTCCTTTTATGGTGTAAATGGAGAATATTTGTTACAGGCATTATCAACCCATATTCAGAAACAACACTTTCTCCTCCAACCGCTGCTACACGAATCAACCGGCATAGTACTCGAACCACTCGGGTCCCACTGAAATTCCGAGACTACATTTAGTTGCTGAGCTGGAAGTGTCTCACATGCTTCTGTTTCTTCTGTTTATGCTACTGTTAGTTACTTGCTGCACATGATTGTGCTTATACCTTCTGTTAGGCTTTTTCCTTCTGTTATGTTGTTTCAGTTTTCGTTCAATATGGCCCACGGCCCATTACTATATAAGGAAAATGTTGTTCAATGATAAGGGGGAACATTTTTGTGACTTTCTTCTTGACTTCCTGTCCTCTCTTCTATCTGTCTCTCTCTGGCGCCCTCGTCTGAACTCCCCTCTCCGTTTTCACCCTTCAATTCTGTCAGATCCTTTCTTAGCTAGCTGCAACGCGTATCAATTGGTGCTTTCATTGAGACAATGACTGACGGATTTGGTTTTCGGTGTTCAATGGCTGGCCACCATTGGACCGGTGTTATTCGACTACAAAGCCTTATGGATGAGTTTTGAATATGCCAGAAATCAACTCACTCTCCACGGTCTCCAATCAGCCTCCATATCAGCCATGACTCTAGGATAGTTACGACGCGGCGAGGTAACCAATTCTGCTACTACCTATTTCAAGCTCACCGTCACTCCTGTATCGGATACTCCACCTCATACTGACTCATCAATAAACTCTGACCCTATTCAACTACCCTCTGGTATACCGGCCACTGTACTGGTAGCCCTGCGACGCCTCCAATCAGCATTTGCTGATGTCTTTTCCATTCCACACGGGCTACCTCCATCACGCGCCACTGACTATCGCATCTCCCTTAAGCCAAACACGGAGCTTGTCAATGTCAAGCAATACAGGTACCCCCACTTCCAGAAAAATGAAATGGAAAGACTTATCCGTGACATGCTGGAGGAGGGCATCATCAGACCCAGCACCAGCCCATTCTCATCTCCCGTTCTCCTTGTCAAAAAGAAAGATGGAAGTTGGCGATTTTGCGTAGATTATCGAGCCATTAATGCTGTCACTATCAAGGACAGATTTCACATTCCTATTGTGGACGAAATATTGGATGAACTGTCTGGGGCTCATGTGTTATCTAAGTTAGACTTACGCGCAGGGTATCACCAAATGCGTGTCCATACTGCCGACGTACACAAGACAACCTTTTGTACTCACGAGGGACAGTACGAATTTCTTGTGATGCCCTTTGGATTGTCTAATGCGCCCTCGTCATTCCAGTCTGAAATGAACACTATCTTCTGACCGGTGCTACGATGGTTCGTATTGGTGTTCTTTGATGACATCTTAGTGTATAGTCCCTCATGGGAGACCCATCTCAGCCATCTCGAGCAGGTCCTACAGATCTTACGCACTCACTCCTTCGCCAAACAATTCAAATGTGAGTTCGGTAAACTATCATTGTCTTACTTGGGCCATATCATCTCCGAGCAGGGCGTAGCAGTAGACCCGGCGAAAATAACAGCTATTCAGAACTGGCAAACTCCAACCAGTGTAACACAGCTGTGTGGGTTCCTCGGGCTGTCCGGATACTATCGGCGATTCGTCAAACAGTACGCTCAAATCTCTGCGCCTCTAACACACTCCCAAAAAACTCCTTCATTTGGACACTCATCGCAGAACAAGCCTTCAATTCTCTCAAGTTGGCTCTCACCACAACACCAGTCCTGGCCCTCCCAAGCTTCTCTCAGCAATTTGTAGTGCAAACAGATGCCTCCGGCTAGGGGGTGGGCGCCGTTCTGCTGCAAGGAGGATACCCGGTTGCATTCTTTAGCAAGCAGATAAGCCCAAAGCTTCAGGGCGCCTCCACTTACCTGAAAAAACTTTATGCTGTTACGGAGGCCATAAAGAAATGACGCCAATATTTATTGGGCACCAGATTTGTTATCCTGACTGATCGTCAACCCCTCAAGGCTTTATTGACTCAACCTATTCATACACCAGAACAACAACGGTGGATTACAAAATTAATGGGATATGATTTCGAAATTGTATACAAGCCGGGCCGCGAAAATGGCCCAGCTGATGCATTCTCCAGAATTGCAGTTGGTTCTTGTTTGGCTTTTCAAGCAGTCACGCAACCGGTTAGTGCATTGCTGACAGCCTTTTGTAAATACTATGTGCGACAACCCACTGCAGCACAGTTCGCTCGGAATATTCAGGAGCATCCAGAAGATCACCCGCACTATACTTGGAGAGATGGTCTCATTTTTTACAAAAAAACGGATACTAATTCCAGCAGAGTTAGCATTACAGGAAATTATACTACATGAATATCATGATTCTCCCTTGGGGGGACATTCTGGAGCTCAACGAACCCTTGCCCGGATTGCAGCTACATTCTACTAGCCACAGATGCGAAAGGAGATAACAGACTTTGTTTCCCACTGCCAAATCTGCCAACAAGTTAAGCCAATTACCAAAGTTCCACAAGGCTTGCTGCAACCCTTGCCAATTCCAGGTAAGGTATGGGACTTCCTCTCCATGGACTTCATCACTCATCTTCCTCCTTCCCGCGGCAAGACGGTTGTAATGGTGGTGGTAGATCGCCGCTCTAAATACGGGCATTTTTCACCTCTGGGTAATCACTTCACTGCTGGCTAGCTCGCAGAGTTGTTTGTAAGGGATATCTGTTGCCTACACGGGTTTCCTTCTGATATCATTCCCGATAGGGATCCCATATTCATGAGTGTATTTTGGAAGGAGCTCTTTAAATCCCAAGGCACATGCCTGGCCACAAGCAGTTCTTACCATCCCCAAACGGATGGGCAAACGGAGGTTGTTAATCGTTGCCTAGAATATTATCTCCGCTGCTTTACCGCAGACCAGTCGACAACATGGGTGCAATACCTACCATGGGCAGAGTGGAGTTACAACACGGCATGGCACTCAGCTATCAGAATGAGTCCCTATGATGTGGTATACGGACGGCCACCTCCCTCTCTGCTTGACTATGTCCAAGGCTCATCCACCATTGCCTCTATTAATGAATTACTCACTGCTCGAGCCTTTGTTATTGCTAGTTTGAAAACAAATTTGCAAAGGGCTCAACTTAGAATGAAGAATCAGGCTGACTCACGGCGCCGAGTTAGAGAGTTTCAGATTGGCAATTTGGTCTACGTGAAGCTCCAGCCATATTGACAATCATCTGTTGCCCACCGACAGTCCAATAAGCTGGCCAAATGCCATTTTGGGCCGTTCCGCATTTTAGAGCGTGTGGGTTTTGTCGCTTATCGACTAGAGCTACCAGTAGAGTCCAAGATACACAATGTGTTTCATGTGTAGCTGCTCAAACGGTGCCAGCACAACCATGCACAACAGCTGGAGCTGCCGACCACTGCAATCGGATCCCAGCCACTTCTACAACCAAAACGTCTCCTGAGTTTTCGGTAGATCCTCCGTCATAATCAAGCTCTCTCCCAAGTACATGTTCAATGGGAAACACAGACCACTGTGGACGCCACATGGGAAGACGGCACCGCCTTCCATCAAGACTTTTCAGACATTAACCTTGAGGACAAGGTTCTGTTCGATGGGGATGGCAATGTTACAGGCATTCTCAACCCACCTCCAGAAACAACACTTTCTTCTCCAACCGCTGCTACACGGATCAACCGGCACAGTACTCGAGCCACTCGGGTCCCACTGAAATTCCGAGACTACATTTAGCTGCTGAGCTGGAAGTGTCTCACATGCTTCCGCTTCTTCTGTTTATGCTGCTGTTAATTACTTGCTGCACATGATAGTGCTTATATTTTCTGTTAGTCTTATTCCTTCTGTTATGTTGCTTCAATTTTCGTTCAATATGGCCCACGACCCATTACTGTATAAGGAAAATACTGTTCAATGAGAAGGGGGAACATTTTTGCGACTTTCTTCCTGACTTCCTCTCCTCTCCGCTCTTCTATCTGTCTCTCTCTGGTGCCCTCGTCTGAACTCCCTTCTCTGTTTTCTCCCTTCAATTCTGTCAGATCCTTTCTCAGCTAGCTGCGGCTTGTATCAATATTGTTCGTTTTTATTGGTGCCAATTATCAAGCGACATTGTAGCTTATAGTGAAATGCCAGTGGCTTATAGTGTCTTATTGCCCATTTATTTTTGTTAAGGCTGCCACTGCTTTCAAGGGTGCTTTTGAAAGTTTGGGTCTTGAGACATCTGGAGGAAAATCAGTCGGCATGCAGAAGATATGGCTCCTCATTCAGGTTTGCAATTGAACTAGAAGCTTGCTTCATAGTCCGGTATTGATGTCTGGGAATTCCATATTTCATATTCTTCTTTCTCATTATTCAACTACTTGGCAGGCATTAATAGGTGAAGATTCAGCCATTCAGCAGAATGTTTCTGAAAGGATATCATTAGTAATAGGTGCAAGGCGGCACCTTGAGCTGGGGCATGAGAAATATATCATGGAAACAATACAAAATCATCCTGCACAGGTACGTGGTTTTTATGGTTTTAATTTACTTTTTACGAAAGTATTGAGTTTCCCTTTCATAAATTTGACTTTTTGTGGGAGCACAAAGTTTCCTGGAAATTTTAATGCTTTCTTTTTTAAGTATCTTTACCATATTTATGGTGTATCTGCTTTTATTTCTTGATTGTTGCTAATAGGTAATATGTCAGAAGTCTAAAGTGGCTGCTTCCCTTGCTTATAAATGCATTCCCCTGCTAGTTATCTTTCATTTTGAAAATCTGTTTTACATGGCATTGCCCATTCCAGATCTGATATTTCAGGTGTCTTGATCTTGATGTAGGCTGCTCTTGGTGGGGCTGTAGGTAAAATACAAAGAATTCAGGCCTTTCTTCGGGTTAGTTCGTATTGCTATATGTTTAAGAATATGCAGGTCTTGGTCTTATGTGTGCCTAAGTCCACCGGATGTCACATTAGTAGATATAAAGATTTGTTGTTTGCAGGTGCGCTTACGAGATTATGGGGTTCTGGATTTCGATGCTGTTGATGCTCGAAGGCAACCTCCTATCGACACAACTTGGCAGCAGGTTTCAATGCTTGACTAGATTTTGGTGACCCTTCTCTTATTTTCCTGAATTTGATCCTTTCAGGCCTCTTTTTGTTAGCTTTTATCTGTTTGCAATTTAAAAATATTTCAGATATTGTATATTAGATACTTAAATATTGTATTGTTTCATGAAAATAATTGATGGTTTGATTGACTTCTTTACATGGTGTCTGACTGTCTGTCTTGCACTATTCCTCCATTAGGAGGTTTGAAGACACTTTTCTTTTTCCTTTATTTTTTAAGGGTACATGTTCTCTTGAAATCTCTTTTTGGTGAATATAGTCCTTAGAAATTAATAATTTTGTGAGATCTGCATTGATCTCTCTCTCCCTCCCTCCCTCCCCCCTCTTTCATCTGCCTGTCTCAGTGCAATTCAAGGATTCCACCTACACATTGTGCATCCTTCATTGTCAAATAGTTCCTCCGTTCCTTTTAAAGCTACTGTCATTTTACTTGTGAAAGTTTGATTGGGCTTCTATTTCAAATTACTTAGCCTCTTGGATCAATCTTCACTTGGCTAGGTATGGAGAACTATTATCAGGAGTTAGGAATCTAATAATGTACATTGTTGTACATACCATTGTTTTCTAAACTATATTGTGGATGATGATATTGTAAATTTTACTATGAAACTAGTAAACTTCTTCTATGATGTTTTCAGATTTACTTTTGCCTGAGAACTGGGTACTACAAGGATGCAAAGAATGTAGCTCAAGCATCTCGCATTTCTCATCATTTTGCTCCTCAGGTATCCATCTTCTAAACTACTGCAAACTGTAGCTTTTATATGGTGTTTACTATACTTCTTTTTGTCAGCTTTCAGAATGGATAGCTACTGGAGGTATGGTCTCAGCAAAGACTGCCGTTGCTGCTTCAGAAGAATGTGAGAAAATGCTAAGGATGGGTGATCGTGGTGGTCGAGCAGCATATGACAAGAAGAAGCTGCTCCTGTATGCTATAATCTCTGGTTCTCACAAGCAAATTGATCGCTTGCTTAGAGACTTGCCAAACCTTTTCAGTACCATTGAGGACTTTTTATGGTTCCAATTGTGCGCCGTACGTGATAGTACAGGTGGTGCATCATTGTCTATCGTGAATGAGGGCTTGGTACCTTATACTTTAGATGATCTACAGAGGTACCTTAATAAATTTGAGCCATCCTATTATACCAAAACCGGGAAAGATCCTCTTGTGTACCCATATGTTTTGCTTCTGAGCATTCAGTTGTTACCAGCAATCCTATATTTGTCTAAGGGAACAGAAGATGAAGGTTTTAACATTGATGCTGTCCACATAGCAATTACACTAGCAGATCGTGGGATCCTCTCTGAAAGTGGTGGTGCTGGACAGAAGCTGGGAACAATGGATGCCCTCGCAGAGGCATCTAGGGTTATTAGGCAGTATGGTTCATCATATCTACGAGTTGGAAATTTATCTATAGCTTTGGAATATTATGCACAAGCTGCTGCTGCAGTTGGTGGTGGGCAGTTGTCGTGGACGGGGAGAGGTAGTTTAGATCAGCAACGGCAGAGAAGCTTGATGCTGAAGCAACTTCTTACTGAGTTGTTATTGTGTGATGGTGGGATCTATCTTTTACTCGGCTCTCGTGGTTCTGGAGAAGAAGGTGAACTGGGACGCTTTTTTTCTGATGTTACTTCGAGACAACAATTTCTCCTCGAAGCTGCTTGCCAATGTCAGGAAGCTGGGTTGTATGACAAAGTAATAAACACATTCTCACTAGTCTGATCCTCTCAAGTTCCCTTTCTTATTAGCCTGATTTTCCCTGATGTGTTTGCTCTTTCGCTCTTTACTTCTTACCATGATCTAGATTGTGTTCACTTGATACATTGCCATTGCTAGTTTCCCCTGTACTAAGTCATTCTGATTTTCAGTCCATAGAAATTCACAAGAGGATTGGTGCCTTTGCAATGGCTTTGGATACAATCAACAAGTGCCTTGCCGAGGCAATTTGTGCTTTATCACGGGGCAGGTTGGATGGTGAGAGCAGGACTGCCAGCCTTATTCATTCTGGCAATGAAATTATAGAGATGTACACTTATTCTCCTGAAATCAGGTACTCATTCAACCGTTCGTGTTTAGTAGCTTGCATCGTGAAGGCAATTAGATGAGCCCCATTTTCTATTTTTGTGCAAATTCATTCCAATGGTTGCTTCTGGTTTAAGAATGAGGTGGAAGAGGATCAATTTGCCGAGAATGGAATTGCCAGCGAGCAGTTATTAGGATTAAGAAATCTTTTGCTTTTATTTCTGTATTTTTGAATGCTTGATTTAGTTACTTTTATGTCATTGTTTAATGAATGTCTTTGCCCTAGTCACATATTTGAGCTGATCAAATTATTGCGTGAGTACTTGTCTAGTCTCTCAGGAAGTACTAAACCTCAATATTCTCACCAAGAGTGCACATGCTGCATGTCAACCTCAAAAATTAATTTAGACATCCTCTTTTCTCTCACACAGCTGCCTCCTGTCTCTACCTATACATATCTGCAGGCTCTGTTGGCACAATTCTTCTTTTATGTATGTGATGCATGTATTTTGTGAAGAAGTTGGAATTTTGATGCATTTTAAACCTATTGTAAAGATTTGTACCCCTCTGTAAACTATTGTTTGTTGTTATGTTATTGGTGATATAAATGTGCGACCTTCACATTATCAAACTAAGGTTTCTAAAATGCATATTTGTCGGGTTTTCCTTTTTCTTGTTCTTTTTTTTATTCTCCCATAGGCCAATAGCCCTCCCCATTATTGAGTTAATGTTTGTATAAATCTCCATAGCAATTGGTGTTTTTGTTTGTTTATTGGGATGTTCTTGTTCTTTATTTTTTTACCTAAATATGTCGTGCAGCCTTCATGAAAGGGAACATGTTTTGGGTCAACAAACAGTGCTAAGACAGCTTGAGGCGGTATTGTCTATCCACGAGCACGCAAGAGCTGGCCAACATTTGGAGGCACTAAGGGAGGTTTCCAAACTCCCCTTTCTTCCTCTTGATCCACGGGCACCAGACATCACAATTGACACATTCCAGAATATATCTCCGCATGTCCAGGCTTGTGTTCCTGACCTCTTAAGAGTCGCTTTAAACTGCCTGGACAACGTGACTGATACTGATCGGTCTCTTCGTGATTTGAGAACTAAGGTAAATAGCCCCCTATTTAGTTATTAATTGCATAATAACTCATTTATATTAATTCAATTGTATACTTTCTTATAAATTTTTTTAGTTAAGATACAAGGAACATGCTAATTTATTAATAATTTAGTATAAAATAGCATTATTCATTAAGTAAAAAATAATGAACTATGATTTTATTTAATATATTTCAACGTGGCATGTCTTCATTTCTAGAAAATAGTTTGTTGGTACTTTGGGGTTGTGTCCATGCCCCCTTACCAGCGTCTATGCTTCTTGGCGGAAAATCAGGAATAGCTTGATAGTTGGATATTTGCCAGGTCAATCCCTCGGTTTGAATTCAGTTCCTATCTCCAGAATTAATTATATACGCGCGCGCGTACGCACACACTATATTTGTTAGGGAATGAAGGTTATCCTACTGATGAGATACCTATTGCTTCACATACCCTTACACAGATGCTTTGGTGAATCAAGTAAAATGTGAGTTCATTTTATAATTTTGGTGATAAATTGGATGAGATGTGAAATAAATGTCGGAGTAATCGTAGTTACACAGAGGGTAACTAATTTTACTTCAGGTACAACCCAGTTCGTAATAGCGTTCTTTCTTAAAGTAGAAAAGGGCCAGTCCAGTATACAGAGTTCTTATTATACGCAGGGCCTATAAAATGGTCGGACCATTTTGAGCTATTGTTTACGGTTTTACCATTCATTACACAAGAGTCTATTTTTAAGACTCGAACTCATGACCTCAAGGTCATAGTGTCTACTTTATGAATGGAAACTCTTAAAAAAGAATGAGAAACCTTCGATCTTTATCAAAAAATTTCTTGAGTTGCTATGCCGAGATGTGCTTGAATCCTGATTCGAATGTGACTTTAGATTTGTTTGTCTTGTGTGATTTGTGATTGCAAGAAGGAAAATTTTCATCACAACATGGCCGAAACATATCGATCAAAATGCTGATTTTATCTGTACTTTTTTTATCGTCCGTTGCTGCCGTTTTGATGATGCACAATTTCTTTGCCCTTTGCAGATTGCCAATTTTCTGGCAATCAATTTGCACAGGAATTGGCCTCGTGATTTATACGAAAAGGTTGCTCGGACCCTCTAAGCAGGGAAACACACTGCAGCTTCGATACGGAGCATCGTGAAAGCAGACTTTGTACAAATTCATAGGAGCATCGGTTTTGCTGGTTTAGGTATCATGCTATTCGTTCTGATGGTTCGATTTTCTACCTTAAATGCTTCATGCAGTTCTTCACAAACCTTAGGAAATATGGCAGATGCTTAATACTGGAATACTAGCGTTATAGGGCTCATCTAGAGATCCTTTGAGAACTCATTCTAACATAATATTTTTTCTTGTCCTTTTATTTTTGTATAAGCGTAGTAGCGTTGAATGGATGGATGCATCATCACGTCATCTTA
>JAODPA010091298.1:0-23489 GCA_025585075.1 Nepenthes mirabilis | reverse complement strand
GATAATCGGGTATATTTCCATGCAATATATTCCACATGAAGCATGCCTGCATATCCCTACAAACTCCTATGCCCAAATCAGTGCCCCAAAGAATCAACCAGGTGATATTGTAAATAAGGGCTGTCAAGCCCTCATTTGAACAAATCAATAGCAAAGAAAATAGTGCAAAACTAAGGTCATGCATAAAACATACAGGCTATGTGTGTACCCAACAGCCTTCAGAAATTAAGAGCAAACAGATCATTAGACAGCAGCAATCTGAACTCCGGCCAGAAACCGAGTCATCTCGCCGTTAACAAATTCCTCACACAGCAAACTTTGGGGCATTCGGCTTCCTTCCTCGACTTCGGATCAACTTTACGTGGTAGGAAATCATGTCTGTAGCTCATTCCTAATCATAGAGATTCATAGCAATGCCTCTCTACCGTCTTGAATCCCTCGCGCGATCATTTTTTTGTAATTATCGACCTACTGAATACGCAACTGTATGTTAGAATCAATTAATAACTTGTTTGGAGGAAGCTGGGGACTGTTTTATAAGGGGAGAAGCAGCATATACTTTCTTCAAGTGCGGTTATGTTCCTCTCTGTAGGGAGGTTTTCACATCTATCCAATGGCCACGATTAGAAGTTGTATAGATAAATGGTAAATATTATATCAATCGATTTAAATAATTATTCAATCTCCACCATTTATCTATCGAACTTCTAATACCAGCTGTTAGATGGATATGAGAGCCTCTCCATTAGGAAAACAATAACAAATCTCCTAGTCAATCTCTCCAACTTATGAAATAGGGGGCCATGGACTTGATATATTATATCATATATATTCCTTCTCTTTTTTTTGAAAAAAAAATATATTTTCTATCTTCCTTTACATCATCAAAGAACACCCACCTATGAAGTGGTTACTGACATTACTACCATGCCAATATTCAAAATGTAAGTACGAAAAGGCTAGTAAGGAATTGGGAACCCCCATCCCACTATTGTATTGATTTCTAATGAACATAGTATTAAATTATCATATTTCTAGTAAGGGTGAAGCGTCCCATATTAATTGAGTAAAGATGTCATCTCTTGCTTACAAATGGAAAAACTTTAATCTCCTTCAAGAAACTTTTAAGGGACAGAACCATAAAGGATGGGACTAGAAACCAATACGTCAATGCCTACCCCAAAGTGGACAATATTTCGAACAAAAATGAGTCAAACCTCGGAATCCAACAATGACACCATGTTTGGGAATCCATACCAGCACCCCCAATATAACAACATGGCCATCTCTTGACTTTAGGATTATGTTGTAGGGACAAATTGTCCCATATTGGTTGAGTAAAGAAGTATCCCTTATTAATAAGTGGGAAGACTTCCTTCTCTCGCTAAAGCACCTTTTAAAAGATAAAACCGTGTGAGACAAGATTAGAGACCAATACGTGCCACGCCTACCCCTAAAGCAAACAATACCCGTACGGGAATGGACCCGACCTTGTAACCCAACAATATCCATGAGGATTAATATGGCCAGTCAACTTCCCAAACAACCGAAAACTACCTGGGATTAGTATGTCCAGTGGCACATAAGCTGTTAAAAAAAAAGGAAAAAAAAAGATGGATAAGAAATGGTGACTTACAATCATTCCGCAGGGTCGTGAGAGGCGAGCCCACATTAGTGAAGTATGCAGCAAGATCAATATTCAAGTCGTCATACATGTTGAGGAAAGGATGGGTCTGAATTTTCCATGAAACAGAGTCAGCCAATTATATAAGAAACATGCTCCCAGTAGAGAGTTGTTATGGTACTACCAGTAGGGAGATTCTGATATTCACTCAACAGCCAAGATTTTGATAAATAAATTATAGAAATTAAATAATTATTTAAATCACTTAATACAGTCTCTATCATTCATTCACCAAATTTCTAATTACAACTGTTGAGCGTATATGAGAGCTTCTCCACTGAGTGAACCATAACAGCACTCCCACAGTAGAACCCAACACAAAAAAGAATACCAAAAACACTGCATTACCATCAGTTGCTGAGCTGACAGCCTATCCTTTGGGTCTCTCTGCAAGCTGAACCCAAAAAAAAAAAAAAAAAAAGGAAACGGTAGTTTTTGAGACTGAAAAGAGCAGTCTATAGTCTAGCCACCATATTAACCTACGTAATTAGTATATAGTTAATCCTCAGTCGCTTAGTAAAACCAACTCATCCAAGATGCATCAGACTTCACAAATCAGCTTAGACATGTTTCAGTTGATAGAAAATTGAGTTCAGTCAACTGGCATGCAATTTGTTGGTAGAAAAGAGGGAGTCAAGAAATCACGCGATAGTGAAAAATCATGATTTGAGGGGCAGCATTGCCGCAATAATAAGATTACTTCATTATAACTTGAAGGTCACCACAGTTCAAACCACGAAAACAACCAATATTCATTGCAGGCATAAGGCTGTGTAAATCTGACTCTCATTAGAAGCCACAAAGCCTTCTAACTCTCATTAGAAACCACAGGAGTTCACAGGAGTCAGGAATCCACGTAATAGTGTTAAAATCATGATTTGAGGGGAAGCATTGCAGCAATAATAAGATTACTTCATTATAACTTGAAGGTCACGGGAGTTCAAACCACGAAAACAACCAATATTCATTGTAGGTGTAAGGCTGTGTAAATCTAACTCTCATTAGAAGCCACAAAGCCTTGTGCACCATGATACACTTTTTAGTCTGAAATCATTCTTTGCATGAAGTCAGTGTCAACTACTAGAAATTCCACCCATAAAGAGAGTGCAAATTGACATGGCAATGTAATTATTCTGAATTCATGCAAAAAACCATGACTGTTTTACCTTTGGTATAATAGGGGTAAAACAAAACTGATGAGGCGCTACCAAGAATCCATTCAAGGAAAAAAAAGAAATCCTTAGTTTTCTGCATGAAGTTACTGAAATGTTAAAATTGACCACCAACTAAAGTTAATACGCCAGAAAGAAATTTACCATGATGATATAAAGGAGCAGAACTCTGGAGAAAACTGATCCGGAGATGCACGAGGTGGGGGTTGTTCAACGATGGTAACCATAAGTGAAAAATGATCACCCCAGCCACCTTCTTGATCAGGCGGGGAGTATGGAAAATGACCGGTTGCACACTCCAGCAAAACTAACCCCAAGCTCCAAATGTCACTTCTATGGCCATAGGTGCTTTCACTAAATCTTTCAGGCTGCAAGCACAATTACACGATGCAACTTTCCCAAATCAGGCATACAAGGTAGGAATCTAATGCAATGAACAGCACTAAGAGATTTATTTCAAAGGCAGGGAGCATTAAGCAAAGTCTAAAACATACACAGTAATACTTTCCAGGGGGTCTTATCCTGTCCGGAGCTAAAGTGTGTGTGTGTCCAATATGTATTAGATACCGACACTCCCCAAAACGTGCCGAACACACCCGACATGTGTCCAATTTTATAAAATATATTTTTGAAATTCCCACATGTTCAGACTTGTTATGTTTAAATATGGAGTTTTTGCATATACTTGTATCATTTGGCAACTATGAAATGTAAAATGGTAATGTTAAAATACAATATTCCGGTGTTTCAATTTGGACATTTTGGACATGTGACTAGTAGAAGGCATTAATTGTGGAATTGAATTATGCATACGAAGTGTACTCAAGCTTAGATTAATTTTCTGGAGGACCTGGATATATAACAATCATGTAATCCTTTGAAGGACAAATCGCTGATTTGAACTCGGCTAACTTATTGTCCGGTATTTAATTATCAGTTAAGAAAATTCTCTTTGTTATTTTTATTATATTTCTGTGTGACGTGGATGTAATAATCAATTTATTACATACTAAAAGATTGATAAGTCCTTCGAATTAAATCAAACCACAACAATCTCCTTTCCATCAGCAGCCAAAACTACCTTCAGCAAATTCTCCCCGTTTCCCGGCCAAAATTTGTTTTGCTATAACAACTTTTGCCCCTCAATTTTTCCTCCACAAATCCTATTTATACAGCGTTCCACTGCTTCTGCTGGGCACCCTCATTCCAGTTACAGCCGGTGAGAGAGAGAGAGAGAGAAAGGGGAGAGAACAGAGAGATCAGAGAAGAGAAAGGGAGGGCTGGGAGTATTGTGGTGCTCTGTTTTTGCAATTGCTGCTGTTGATTTCGGCTGCTGCAGAATCGTCATTGCCGCTAATTGTTGCTGTCACTAGAGTTGTTGTTATCGCTGGAGCCACTGCTGCCGGATGATGCTGTTAAGCTGTGTGCTGTTAATGCCGTCGCCAATTGCTCCTGCTGCTCTACACTGTCTTGCCATATTCAAAATAAAGGTGAGTGATATGGTGATATTCCTCCTATTTTCCCTTTGCTTGTACTCAATCTACCTTCTAGATCGTGGGCTATTCCTCATTAATAATCTTCGGTGAAGCTTCAAACAACTTCTCATTCCACTGACTTATATTTCAAGATGGAAAAACAGAGAATGGTTCGAGATTTCTGGAGCCAAACTAGGAACAACATTTAACATTGACAATCATTTGTATATAGTGGAAACCCGTAGATTGTGAGCCGTTAAGCTTCATTGGATGTATCATGAAGCAATATTATGCACTGCAACTTTCAAAATGGTAACGACAAAATATAGAAGATGATGAATAGTGATAGGAAGGGATTATGCTAGGTGCCTCTTTAATCATCATGATTATTTGAATCTGGTAAGAAATCAAGGCTAACATGATAAAGGGAAAAGGAAGCCTTCCATATGAAAGCCATTTGTGCCTGTATAAAATTAAAGAACAGTGGAGGCGGGCGAAGAGAAAGATGAACAGTATCAGTAAAATAAGAAAAAAAAATGATGAAATTGGGTAATATTTTAGCATCGGATTTGTTAAGCCTCTATACTGTGGAGTAGGATGCGTTGATAAATTGAGCAACCAAAGGTCTCTCAAATTATGGTAGTTGGCAGAATGGTGGTTCCCTGAGCTTCAGGAGTAAGGCCACTGCTTCAGTGGTGAAGCAAAAACAAAATTGTTGGATGATGATGAGAACAACATGTCGCAGGCATAAGTAAAAAAGTTAATGTTTTCATAGGATGTAATATTACCTCATAGATGAAGTGACGTATATCAATTTCTCAAGTTCGGCCTTACTATAACTGACAATGTAACATTCTTTTACCAATAATATTTGATTTTTATAGCCCTTGTTATGTTTCATAAATCTGAAAGCATAGCATTTTTTTGAATTATGGAAGCTAATTTAATTAAGATTCATGGTATGTTATTATATGCCTTAATAAGGGTTAAAATTAGAAATATCTCTATTTCCTTGAGCTGATGTCTCAGCGCTAGAGTAAGATCAACACACGAACGGTGAAACAGTTTTGAACAAAATTGATATTTCATAAATTCCGTTCAATAGTGAGAAAAGAGACAATATTTATTTTTTTTACAACCTTAGAAGTGAGATTATAAAGTTCGGAAATAATGCGATAAAGTTTTACAAGTCAACATGCAAGGCAACGTGCGAGTGGAAACTAAAATATAAGAAAAAATGATTTAGTTGTTAGTCTGGTATTGAATTTGGCATTTGGCTGCAGCGTTTAGAGTCATGGAAATTAGTGGGCCATCATGGGCTAGCGGAATGATAATAGTCGGATATTGGGTGTGTCAATGTATCATCCTCATTTTACATGATAATGACTTTCTTTATGTTAGTTTTGATTGCATGAGTATAGTCCTTATCAGCACCGAACAATACTTTTATCATTATAGTTATGAAGTTCATTTGCATTATGTTTGATTGTGTGATGTATGTTATTAGCTTTTTACGATCAAGGTAGATGAAATTATATGAAAACACTATGGCCTCAAGGAATATAAAATTTGCGGAATCTTAGTATAGTCTATAGTCATCAAATACTAATTTTCGTATCATGGTAGTAAATAAATATATTACTTAGTGTTGAGTAATGCTTATAACCATATGACCATCGTATAGTATCGTATCGATGGATACCATGACGAGAGATACTAGGTTTGACATGTTAAGGTGATTTCGTACATTGTGAACAAAGAGCATGCTCATTCCCATACCTCATGTGGGTGGAGAGAATGCGTATCGGTGAGATGTTTTGCACTATGTTTGGTAGAATCTCGATAGACCATAGATTTGAGCACTTGTCAAACTTACGAGTCAGTTATATCGTGGTACGTAACCAACTATTGGGGACAAACATAAGCAGCCTTTGGATTACCATGGCAGAATAAGACCTAGGAGATTCTTCGTGATATCTCATTATTATTGATACATTTTATATTTGCGATTAGGTGGAATCCATCAATTACATTCAATAGAACCTATATGTTGGATTCGGTGATATTCAAATTATGTGAAATTTATAATGCTTATTGTTATTTGATATCCAGAACATTCATACTGATATTCAGATCCAAAGAATTCCTTTTTTTCTCGTGATATTGGATTCCGAAGAAATTCTTGCCTGTTATTAATGAGATTCAGATTTTACGAAATCCTTTTACCTTTGTGGTACGAAGGTCCAGTAGGACCTATTCTTGTTATTACTTCTAAGTCGTAGTTCCAACAAGTTATAAATTTTCAAATAGAGTTTATTATTAGAATTTATATTATAATTGTGGCTTTAGTATTTTTGATATTGCAAATCTGATATGTTTATTATTTATTATACGTTATCGATTTTTATTACTTGTTAGATATTTAGCTCATCCTTACATTTTATTTGCTCTAGATTCGAATTGATTATATGATAATAATGAGGGATCTTACATTTGCCGCCAGACTTACAGGTAGAGAGGATTTTGGAGACTAGTTGATACGTTTTATTTTGTGACAAGCAGGTTATATTTTGATAGAGACCCAATGGTTTCTTTCGGACTGCGACCTGTGATTGTTAGAAACTATTATTTCTGTAAATATTTGCTTGATATATTAATAAAATGATGATTTTATAATAGAAAATGTTGAAATTATGATAAATATTTAATGGTTTTATGTTTAGACATTTTCCACGAGAGAAGCTTGGGCCGGGTTAGGTCTGATAGTTAGGGCTCGGGTCACCACATAAAATGTTGATGCTGATATATGAAAATTTAACCATATTAACTTTTATCTTAACAAGTTATGTCACAATCATTGTTCCACTATTGTTAAAGATGTTATAGCATAACATATTTATGTGATTTACTTTCATATTTTCCTATGAATTTTTTGGATAAAAAAAAAATAAATACACATATTTACTACTAATTAACTATAAAACAATGTTATTCATCAATTAGTAAAATATTAAACTATAATTTTAATTAGCATGTCCCTAACGTGTCATGTCCTCCTTTCTAAAAAAATAGCATGTCTGTGTGTCCGTGCCATATTATATCCATATCCTGTATCGGTGTCCATGCTTGTTGGTACATAGGAATAAGTTTTCTTGTATTAGATATATACAGTAACATGTACTCACAGCCATATAATGGTATGTGCCAACAGCAGTTTGAGCCTGCCCTGAGGTGCTTGAAAGCATAGCACTAACACCAAAATCAGTAATCTTGACTTCTCCGCTATGATTAATCAACAAATTGGAAGGTTTTAAGTCCCTGTGAATAATGTGTTTTTTGTGGTGAAGATATACCAAACCTTCTACCACCTGCATAAATGAAAAGAGGATCAAGACATGTAAAACCTAAAGTATTATTCTTGTAAATCAGAAAAAAGATGCCGATATTATGCATTGCATAATCCCCACCTGCTTACTGATGGAAGCAAGATATGGTTCTGGGATGCTTTTTACTTTTCTCAAGAAATCTTCCAGAGATCCACCATCCATGTACTCTAAGATTATAGAAAAGGCTTCATTATGGTAGAAAGACTGGTAGCATGCTACCACATAAGGGCATTCCAACAATTGATTGATTTTCAGTTCCTTTGCAATCTGCCTGCGAGCAGACTCTTCAATATTCATTTGAATAACCTGAAATCAAGACAGTCAGGAACTACCAACCCAAATGCTGGAAAGATATCAAAAGACACAGTGGTGAAGTCAATATTAATAAAAGGTCACAAAATAAGCTTCTTTTTACTTTATATAGTTCATATATTATATAATTTTCATGTGAACTAGGAGGTGGTTAGGGATTTGGCACTCCCCCCAGTTGGGTTGTAGGGTTTGCATTGGTTTCACTTCAACCATTCTATTAGGGCCAAGCTTGATCATGGCTTTTTAGAGAAGAGACAAACAAAGTTCGATCTGTCTATATTGCCATCAGGTGTGTTCCATGGAAAGGAGGCTTCTTTGAGTTTTGCAAGCTAAAAGTTTCCTTAAGCTCCTATTTAGGAAGCACTGGTGCAGAAATAGGACTTCAGATTCAAAATTACAATGTAATGTGTATCCCCCCGTTCCGGTGATGAAATAAATCCAAAAATAAATTTTTGTTTAAGAATGAAATCTTGCCACTAAGTTCATCCTTCGTAATCATATCTTTGATGAAATGGGATGAATTGAGATAGAATTTCGATATTTATTATTTCATGGTTTTGCTTAGTTTCTGTGTCTTTTTCTGCATAGAGACGCTTGATGTTTCACTTTGGCATCATTCCAAACTTTTCTAGATCATATCATAGTTATACGATTTCCTCTGACAAATAGAACTACTGACTGTGTAGCAGGACAGGTTAATAGGCCATAGAGAAGCATGGTACCCCCAAAATCATATTGAGTTATGAGAAACTCCATGCTGCTACTGGATTTTGTATTCTGAAGTTTTAATTCCCTTCTATTCACATCAATGGAAGTCACACGGACAATTCAATTGCCTTCACTTCCTCTCTTTAATTTTTTAGTAAAACCTTCAAGCATTTTCCCTGTATTTCAGATATTTCTCCCATCCCACCATTAATTCCCAAGCATGATCAAAAGGTAAATTATCTTTACACATTCTGATATCAGATATACCCAACATGCCTCACAGGGTGTGGCAGTATGCAAGTTGAATTTGCACCATCTAATTAGTGTTACAAAATACAATAGAAAACCGTTAAAATGTAGAACACATGATGGATGGCAATCCACCCAGAAAAATATTCCATTCACAGGGCTCTCAACATAGATTTCATTATCACAGAGAGTATGGACCCAAAAGGAACTCTTTGTGATCTTAGTAGAAGGGGCATATGTCTTATCTGCATTCCCAACCTCCCCCCACCCAAAATAAATAAATAAATAAATAAAAGGACAGGGTCATAATTCATTCTCATGGTGCTTCTAATTGTAATTCCAATGTTGGAAGTGCCGGTACAATGTCGAGACCAAGAATAAAAATATTGGTATCAGACATATTGGATAATACGTATCGATATCAGATGTCATTAAAAGAAAGACATTTCTGAGAATAATAAGCTGACAGTAAAATATTGGCTAAATATTAGTCATATTGACTTATATATCGCGATATGTCCCCATCACGGCAACATATTACAATATTGTCGTAGTATCGAAAAATATTGGTATCGGAGGCTCCGATGTCGATATATAATAGCCGATATTTCTACATATGGTCGAGACACAATAAGAGATTGGTCAGGTGATTCTGCTTGGACCAGGAGATTTATTCCTCTCAAAGCTCTGCAAAGTGTAAGCAGTTTTTATCAATGTTCTGGATATGAGGAAACCATGACAAAAGGATCTGAGAATTGTGAATATTGTGGCTTCTCTCTATAGTAGCAGAAAAAATGTCGGCTTATTTATTTTCCTGTTAATCCTGCTACAAAGGAATCGAAAAAGATAATTCTTGAAGCAGACCCTCAGTGTGCTTTTCCAAAAGTCACTTGCCATTATGCAAAAATAATGCATTATAGAGAGAGGGTAACAAGGACTATGCAAAATGAATTAGATTTTATTTATACAAAAACAAAAATGGCAAAAAGTCGATGGACTTGCAAGTTCTTGAGATCAGTATCTATCTTATGCCTTACCTTTAAAGCAAAAAATTGGCTGGTCCATTTGTGCTGCACCAATTGTACAGTTCCACCACTACCCTTCCCAATGACTTTAATCATGTCTAAATCAGCTAAGCTCAACTGGTCGTCCGATGGCTTAATAGGAGGCGGCTACCAGAACACCAAAACAAACAAAAAAGAGATCAGAATGCACAAGACTTACTGGTAATTAATTTGAGAATACTGTCCTTTTTTTAAAGCTCTACCCTCAATTTCAATCAAGGAAAATTTATACAAAAAATTTAATGCAGACTAGTTCAAAATCTTGTCATATTTTAATCACATTTTCTGCAAAAGTTCCCAAGTTCTATTATCCAAATCAAGGCTGAAAGAAAAAGGAAAAAGGAAAGCAAAGAAACAAAACTGGTCTTTCAAATGCAACTATATACTAGGCTTGGGAGGAGCTGTGCGAATAACAAAGGTGGAATTTTACTACAACACCAAGTATTATATTGAAATATTCTTACCAAAAAAATATTGAAATATAGCAACATTTTAGACAATGTAAATTGGATAGCTGTTCTCGCCCAGCTCACAGTAAGAAGGGACAAGAAACTGGAGTTAACAGAATCAGACATCAATTGAAACAATTTAAGCATCCACTTTTCTGTTAAAGTTTATAAATAACACTCAATGAAATATAGAGCCAAGAAGTGGGTGCCACACTAACATGCGAATCAAACCATGAATCCCTACAGAAGTATCTATATTCTAGTATTGAATGAATGAATTACACTTTGTGATAACATGACAGTACATCTTAATCACTTTACTCAGCAATGGAATGATTCTGTGCTTCTGCTTTTGTAGATAAGATTATAGTGTATTTCCTTTTTTTTCTATTTTCATTAAAGAAAAAAGTTAATTATAAGATGGTATTATCTTCTCCGTGACACATTTATCAAGAGCCATCCGTGATGCTCACATATTTTAGGTGGGTACCATATGATATTTAATCCTTGATCAAACTTGTATTCTCCGGGAGCTATGAAATGGGGGGGTCCTTCTTTCCCCTATCGTATATATCATCTTGGTTTTCCCAAACCAAAGCACGTTGTTCTCTTGAGCATAAGGGGTATGCCCATTCAAGCACTGGTTCATGGTTAAAGGCTAACAGGAACCTAGTAATGGCTCCACTTAGATAAGGCAAGCTTGATAGGCATGAATCCTTTCCCCCCATTTCATGAAAGGAAGTGCTCGATCATGCAACATGTTCCTACGCCATTATTGATCATGTTACAAGTAAAATTATAATATGGCCAACAAATAAATAAATAAGTCTGTAAATAAAAATCATAAACATTCTAAATTTGTGGAGACGAGTGGAAATTAAAAAAAAATCTCATTGTACCATTGAATTTGAGTTTTTAGTCCAATCAACAAGACTCGGAAGGGCTAGTATTCAATGATTGTACTTAATAACAAAGTTATAAGGCAAGAAATACAAATTTTATTTTTTTTAAAAGTGTGACTCAATGAAGCATGCTCCACGTAATGATATCTGGAGACGGTCAGAAATTAAAAGACTGGAATTAATTTTAAAAAATCTACAAACTTATTGGACGTTAGTGTCAGGAGTAAACCGTCAGCAGACTCAATTTTAAAAGACACCAAAGATAGATGGAACAGAACTTGAATTTCCCCTAAAATCTACCATCCCATCGTGGGAAAAAACAAAGCTAGGAAAAAAAATATTAAAGATATGAAATACTTCCAATCGATTTCCCAACCAAAAACCGTGGATTTTTTCGTCAATTAACATCCTGTTGCAGACACATTGACGAAAGTTTGAACTCATTTAAGATTAGATCTTAGAAGGAAACGTAATGGAGAGGAAAGCCTTGAAAAAATTTACAGCCCAGTAATAGAAAATGAACAGAACTTTAAGCTTCAAATCAGCGCAAAAAATTCCACCGAAAAAACTATTTTGAGCTGCGGGAATCAGGAACTTGAGAAAAACTAACGAATTGTGAGACAAACTTACAGCATCCACGCAACCTTTCGAGACGATACGAACTCCATACATGTTGACCAGAAGATCTCCATCTCTGAAAGTACCGCTTTGTGTTCTGCCAATCCAGAAAGAATTCGTCAGCGAAATGAAGACATAAAAGAAGATGCACTTATGGAAGAGACAAGTAAAATCCTTACAGGAACTTGGCAATTGAATCATCGGGGAGTGAGACCTTGAGCTTAGCACCTAATTTCAAGCCCTTGCTCTTCTTCATGGCTGTTATCGTTACCTTTCTTCTCTTTCTTCTTTTGCCTCTGTATAATTTCAAGTCGTCGCGAAGTCTTCCTCCTTACACTCGTACTCTCGGTTGGTAGCCTGCATCGATTGGGTATTTTTTTTNTGAAAATGAAGCTGTAGATTACTCATCATTGCTTTTGAAGCATCCTCAGCTCTGCATCTCTTGATGCTTCCTTGTTCAGAAATTACAGGTGATAATTATCCCAAACATAAAATCTAATCCTAAAAATTTAGACTGCCAACATTATAATAATAAATTTATTTTATAATTTTTAGACATTAAATTATCGTGATAAAATTTTTACCATTAAGAGTATGAAAAAATATGAGAAAATACCTCTGCCGCACTTTTGCAAAACTTGAACCAAGCGGCCGTTAATATTTTCTACATGATTTCATGATTGATTTCTACTCGCACCACTGACTGAATTTCAGATGCCGCTATTAAAATAGCTGTTTTGGCTATATTTTCTGCTATTTCACTTATTTCATAAAGTATTCGACATGATGGTTTAATAAATGTAGTAGCTAAATGAAGATAAACGATATCAATTACAATTATACTTACACTTTGCGTTTATAGATTATGTTTCGAGTCAAAATTTCTCTTCATTTGCAATACTAGAAATCACAAAGATTCTATTGCCCGACGCTAATTTCTCTTCTGCATGAGTCCTGAAAAGATATGATAAAGAACGTTGAAATTCAAAAGTTACATCCATAGAAGATAAGATAATAAAAGGACGTCTAATTTAGTTAGTACATTCAAAACACAGGCCAAACGAAGCATTTGTAGGAAAAAGTGAGTTAATTGTAATTAAAAGAAATAAAGGAATGGGCAAACTTAGAAGAAGTCAGATGAATATGATAAAAAATGATTTAATATCGCTACTATTCTGAAAGATATTATACTAAATCAAGTAAAAGAGTATATATATATATATATAGTCAACGCCACATAGGCTATATTACATGTTTAACCACACCAGCTTGATTTAATAATGCAGATTGAGAAACGCAATCGATTTACCTGTGCTAATGGAACTTACGAAGCTGACTCAAAACTTCAGCAAAATCAGAAGGCGGCGGGCAAGAGAAATGCATGCTTTCACCAGAGTATGGATGCTTAAACCTGCAAAATAGAGGATCACAAGTTTGCTATACTGTGATCATATTCAACAATCAGCTTCCAATATGATACAAACAGAGTCATATATTATGATTTAGCTTCTAACCCAAGAACCATAGCGTGAAGACAAGGCCTTTCTATGGTGGAAACCAGATCAGTAAGTCGGGCATGACAGCTGGGTTGGGTTCTGGGTCGAAGCAGTGAAAGGGCCATGTCCTTTGTCCCTCCATATACCTCATCTCCCAGTAGTGGGATACCCAAGAATTTGGCATGGGCACGGATCTACTTCAAATAAAAATGAAAAGTTTAGGATAACTCTAGATGAATCTGCATGAAAAGACAGGCAGAAGTTAAGCTCACATCTGTTCTATGCACATGTAATAAATCCCGACTAATCTTATGATGCTTGATTAATTAGCATAGGAAAATGACCACTAGAAGTTCCTTCAACTTTGGATTTGTCTATCACACCATTCTCTAAAAGTGAAAATTTTTAAGCTTTTCATGTTACGTCCTGAGATATATGGATGAGTAGGTGCTTGAGAGAGTGCAGCCATTTTTTGATAGTTACCAGCTTAGCATCACCACAGTACAATCAACTGATAAATTGAGTTTTCATATAGTCTAATAAGGGAACATAGTTAGGTCAAAAGTTAATCTAGCCAGAAAAAAAATTTTAAATGACAGGGATAATTGTGTTTAATGGAGGTACGGTTCTGGTTTCGAGACAACTCTCCAAGCATATATTCCAATGTGTTCGGAAAAAGTTGTACATTATTTCTTGACCTATGACAAGTGCTAGTCGTTCCATTTTGAGACGGAGGAGTCTGTTGGCCACAGACTGTAGTTGACCGCAGGCTCTTCCTGAACCAGAAAGGGATGGACAGACGGGAAGGCACCAAACCACACACACACAGCGTCCAAAAAACAGCAATAATGAAGAATAAAACAGAGGAGAAAAACACAGCTGAATTTTACATGAAAGACCCTTCAAAATAAGGGAAAAACCACAGGATTTCAGTCCACAAATATATCCACTATGCGAGAGTTGCTTACAGGAACAACACGGATACACAAGCCTCCTTTGAGGTAAAGATGAAGAACAAAGCACGATAATACACTTAGTTTTCACTCACTGCTCTCTCTATTACACTTCACTCTTTACTCCTCTTGAAATTCCTTACACTCTCACACTTGTGTTCTGTGCTCTCTCTTTTGCACACTGTATCCCTCTCTCACGCACAGCCACAGTGCAATATATATATATACACGGGATGTTGAAAGTAACAGTCATGCAAACATGGAGGACACATGTGCAGGTAGCCACCTGGCAAAATACAACTCTGCAATCAACTCTGCAAATTGTCGTGCCCTGCAGAAACGGCTCACTACTCTGCAAAGACTGCGCGCATATTCCCACAAATCTCGCATGTTCAGAAGATCTTCTGAGCTGGCCTCCACGTGTACTCTCTGTCTTCAAGTCCATGGGCCTCCAAGAATGCCTCTAGGCATTGCCCATGAACCTCAAGCTCCAACAGAAGAAGGTTCTTGGACATTACATAATGTCCTCGTCGATATTCACAATCCTCGGACGATAAACTCATTAGACTGAGGACCACATCCGTGCAAAAGTCCACGGCCACATTCCCACAAAGGGAGTGACCCCAACAAAGTCTTCCGTTGTTCCTGATATGTACTGCTTCTTTTGACATGTGTTAGGTTTTCTCTTTGAATTGTAAAGTTGCAATGGTGTAGATTGTTTCCTAAGCCCTTTGCTTGGTATTTTGGTGTTTTGGGGCCTTGATGGTCATGGCTCATGCCCGTAGATTTGTTTTTTTAATACAATTAATTACTTATCAATAAAAAAAGCCTAGACACATGGCTTGGCTTTCTATTCCACAAATAAGACCATCAAGTCGGTTTAATCATAGTGATAAAACAGAGATTGGTGACAGCATTTCTCCGAAGGTTTTCATGAAATCCATTAAAAATCTGATTCATCCAGTTGCTCAGCACACAATATAAAAAATAAAGAACCTTCAACTACTTTGAAAAACCCTATTGCTAAACTTATGATATACTTCAAACTCATTTTCCTATGCAAAAGGACATGTCCAGTGAAATTTGAAAAAAATGACATACAAAATAACTGCAGCGAATCCGATAAAATACCTAAGGATTGTAAAGCAATGCAACACATACCACAAATACAGTGTTTCATCATCACACACCACAAGAACATTATATGCCTAACCTTCCTGCAGCGCCCCCTCCCCACCCAAAAAAAAAAAGCAAAATCGTTTCTTTTATTTCTTTTGGAGAGAGGAAGGGGCAGACAGGCAAGGCGTTAGTAATGAAGATAGCAGGAGAAGTTATATTACCTGATGAGTGCGCCCAGTTCCCAATCTCCATTCAACCAGTGCAGAACCACCATTGGCCAGCACTTCAATTACTTTATAACTGTAGAGGGGGGGGGGGAGAGATCAGCTTTCTAGCTCGTGAAGGATCTTAACATGCAAGATATATTAGCCACAGTAAGAACAAATATAGCCTTAGAACTTCAACAGAAAGGAAACAATTTAAAATAACCAAATGCACTTTAGAAGCTGAAACCATCTAGTTACATAGAACAACATTATGAACAGAAACTAGAACAATCTTGTTGAAATGGAAGATCATAAGAGTAACTGGAAGAAATCGCACTCATGTCCATGAATCTCTTTTAAGTAAATGAATCGTTCTTGCTGGAAATTAAGTTAGATATGAACAAGTGCCTAGAGCTGTAGTTGAATTAGAGAACAGAAAGAAGTTAGCTACTTTTTAAGGCACTTCGCATAAGGCTGATATAAACATTTTCATTATTCCATGCAACTTCACATTCAAGTACTCAAATCAGATTCAAATAAAAATCATATATGGTCATGCTACTAGTCTTAATTTTGACATATCTTATTGCATCCAACACCTCAAATTCCGCATCTAAATTCTAAACATCAAGATCAGATTGTGTCTTGGTGATTTCATTTGGATATCAAGTTCCGCACAGCAATCTATTCATTGGGAATAAAATAAATCAGCTGCCATCACAACCAGGATTGATGCTAAGCTGGAATCCAAATAGATTCATTAGGCTAGATCTAAAAATTTCATAAAAATTTTGAAGTTGATGATATGTATTTGGAAGAACATTTAATAAAATATATACCAAAAAACATAGTGTTAAGGGATGGGTAGGCCCACCCTACACTGATTCCTAATTTGGAGTGGATGAAATGTATTGTGGAAGAACATTGGAATCATCATACACAAACATGGGAACAAGGCAATTACCATGACAAAAATGTAACAGCTCCCCAACTCTCTCACTTTAAGATCAAACACTACTAATATAGCTAAACTTAGATCAATTTGACACACCTCATCATCAACTCCTCATCTGAAGAGACATCAAAGGTACTCCGCATAATATCTTGGGGAAAAATTGAACTAGCTATTATACAATATAAGATGCAGGATAGTCAGGTAAAGTGCCCTAAAGACTCGCTATAAAGAGAGAAAAAAGAAACAAGAAAAGGTCCTCTGATGAAGTGAGACCTCACTGATAATGGGACCTCTAAAAGGAAGACAAATAGAACTAGGAACACTGAGATGGAGGTAATGACTTAGTTGATACCCTTCAATTTTTAAAAGGATGTTGGCTAGAATTGGGCTATAAGACAAAAGAGGATTCATGTAACAAAGCCTCTTTAGTTGGACTTGTGCCTTATATTGATGATGCCTTTGAAAAAATTGATTCTAAGTTTCTTCTAGTCAGATGTTTTAAACAGAACCATGCCCTGCCCTTTTGCATCTCTGCCACAACTACAGTAAATAAATGTTTCCACACCATATCGAAAAAGAGAAAATCTGACAGCAAGATTATACAAAGATCCTGACCACTCTACCCCCAAAACCCAGTCTCAGAGAATTATAATATTGCATTCCGGGCTACCACCAAACAATGAAGCCAGAACCCATGATTTTTTTGTTATAGGCCCCCAAAGTGACAGATATCTAAACAAATCAGTATAAGAACTTCAACAGAAGTACTCCCAGTGGGTCTGTAAATAAATCTTGAAATGAAGCTTAAGATATAAATAAAGAGTTCTGGCAATAAATGCATAAACAGGGTCATGAGACATTCATCACCTACTAACAGCATGCCGAGCATGACCAGCTTGACTACGCCCATCAACAGCAGTCATCCGAATGCGATTATTGAAATCACGACCAATTGGAATCTCAACACGTCCAGAAGCTGGGGAAGGTACTCCTGAAGTAAGACTCACATATATTCTATGGACTGTGTGGTGTTTGAATTGTCCTGATAAATAAGCATGAGAATGCTCATCCTGTAATCAATAATATAGGGAAGATAATGTCTGTACACCATCAGTGGATTCAAGACAATATAACAGAAAATTGTAAATTCAAAATATGTCAAAAGAAAGTCAGGGCAACACAAAAATGAAATAAAGATTAAAAAGGAAGATGGTTGAGATCACCTTGGCAACCACAAGCAAGCCACTAGTGCCTTTGTCCAACCTGTGCACAATACCCGGGCGAATATAAGAACTGAAGGTTGTCCCCGGAGTAAAGATTTGATCTGTGGAAAATATGCTGAGATCATCATCAGAAGTGTCCTCCGCCGCAGAAGTACCTTCAGTGTTTGCTAATGCAACAATGGGAAGACTGCAATGGTGTAGAATGGCATTAACAAGTGTCCCTGTAGCATTTCCAGATGCAGGATGAACAACCTGGACATGATATATAGAGAGAGAATTTTCATCCAAATAGATAAAAGTTATCATCCTTTTCATATCTTTCTTGACAAAGTATAAGCCAAGATGAATTAATTGAGTACTAAATCACAAAACTCTAATTTTTAAATCCTCAATAGCCACACAGTGTTTGTACTGTTCCATCATCTGCATTGCAGAAAATCAAGAATAATTGAAAAAAGTACAAAATCATTGCTAAAGTGATTGCAGCGAAGAGAGGGAGAGAGAGATATGAAAATCCAGCAAATACAAATAGATAGAAACAAATCGTCACTGTAGATACTGATTGGTGTGCTTTCGTACTTAGGAGTGGAGACAAGGGATCATTTGTTCCTTTCTTGTCCTTTCTCACAGACAGTAGCGCAGAAAGTGCAAGCAGCAGCTAAATTCAACTGTTACTCCTTTAATAGGGATGCAGCAACGGCTTTCTTTCATAAAATTGTGAAAGGCAAAAAACATGAACCTCCACCTAAGGGAGCCTACTTGGCTGCAACATTTTCTAAATTCAAGTGTTACATCTTTGGGAGCCAATAACAGAATATCAATTAGTTCAGCACTTCAGCTTATTTAGTACTATATCAGATTGACACTTACAGGTTTGGTAATGCTTGGCCTGTCGATTATACAGTTTCATCTTCATCTTCTTTTTCTTTTGACTCCTTATACATATAAATATCATTTATATTTGAATGATAGAAGCTAACACTAATCTATCAAATTAAGGAGATAACACAAAATTCTGCTCAATTGGAAGTGCTTGTAAAATTTACAACGGAAATTTGATCTGTCAGCCACAATCTTTCTATAAACTTGAAAAGCAACATATGTGGGTGGACTACATTTTCAGTTATCTTTGGTGCATTTTGGTATTAAAGAAGTCTACTTACTAGGTTATATTGACCACAATTGAGTCCGTTAGGTTTTGACTTAGCAATTAAGTCCAATATACCAATTTTTACAAAAAAAATAAAAAATAATTAAAAAAATAATTCTAAAATTGTGGTAAAAACATAAGAATGACCAAACAATTAGCTAAAACAAACAAGCAATCCACCTCAGCATCAGTGTAGCTAGCACACAGCCTTCTGATGGTTTTGTATCAGAAATTGGTAAAATGACTTAATTTGGAAATTTGAAACTTCACAAACTTAATATCAAGTTTGTAAAAATTAAAATAATAAGGAGTCAACTAGCAGAATTGCCAAAGGTAAAGACGGTTTTCTGAACCTACTAATAACTACTGCAAATTCCCAAGAATATCACGAAACACTCAGTTGACAAGAAACAACTTCTCCATTTTATTGGATGTGCTTTTAGACATAAGATGCAGCTTTTTGGGGCTGCTCACAATCAAATATGTATCAATCCAGAAATTTTAAAGGTAAATTAGATAACGCTGGAGAAAGGAGACTGGCTAATTTCTAATGATGGATGAAGACTCATCTACACATATGACATGTCAGAAATTCTTAATGTGCACATATTTTTAATGAGTTATAGAATATCCAATGTTTGATGAGAACTTAAATGAACCAACTGCAGAATGTTTCCCAAATCACAAAACAGATTCCACATACAGAAATATGCCACGCCATAATTCATACCAGTGTTTTGGAAACTAATTGGATAAATTACTCTGGAGAAGCACAAACTACAACTACCAAATTTGATGAAGTCCAGATCAGTGAAGAAAAAAAAAAAAGATGTGAGGAAGACATAGCACATACGAAGAGAGGGTCCAGATCATTTTATCCATGATATAATTACTTGGAAGATGTAAAGAATCTGAAACATTACCATATGCGGAGGTTTATTAACAACTAACACATGCTCGTCCTCATAAACTATATTCAAAGGAATCTCCTCTGGTTCAGCTCTTAGGGGTTGCAACTCTGATATGGTACAGTTAACTTTATCACCTGTTCTCACAGCATGTGAAACCTGCTTTAAGCCAAAAGTCATATTAGCATATGCAGTTTACATTTGTTTTCTGTAAGAAGGTTGCTTACTTAGAAAATTAAATTAAAAGATAAAAGGTAGTAACAAATACACTCTATCAACAAAAGACCGTCAGTGCCTTAAATAATAGGATGATAAATGCATCCATTGGTCGGCAAAAACAGTCTTGCAACTTTCCTTTTGAAGATTGTGCAGTTAATCAGTTACGCTATAAATGATCCAAAAGGGGGAATGGATTTGCATAACTTGACGAAGATAAGCATAGACCTAATGGGGTATACACTGCTGCATCTGCTTACGAATTCTTGAGAAGCAAACGTGCTGAAGTTCCTTGGAGCAAGAGTGCGTGGAATAAGCAAAACACACTAAGGATTTCTTTTATATGCAGTCTAGGGTGCAGGGTCCTGACCAAGCCGAAATAATTTTTGGATGATTTCTCCATCCTTAAATTCTTCTCTGATTTCTTTGTGAATTTAGATGGATTTTTGGAATTATAGAAAAATTTGATATTCGACAATGAAAGTTGGGGCAATCTAACTTATACTCTAAAAATTCCATAAATGTCTAATATTCTTTAATAGGGGAACCTAATGTTCAAGCTTTCCACTAGCTTGGGGGCGTTGTAATGCTTCAAGGTGTAACACATTACCTAAGTGATCTACCCTCTAATGAGGATGAGCTCTACATGTCACAAGGATGAGCTAGAGTTTCCATGAGGCCAGATGGTAGGTGGACACTATCCAACGAGGGCAGAAAGGCTTGATAGTGCAATAGTTTTGAGATGGAGATTTAGACCCTTAGTTGCATACGGGGAGGGATTCTGTATGTCATACTTGAGGGGATGACAACCCCGGTACAAGAGGCAAGCTAGGAGTCTTGAGCAAAGTGGACATTCCCGATACTGCAGGCACGGAATAGGGCAACACCATACTACTCAAGATTAAGCTTATGGTTGTCAAGTATTGTACTTGCCAAGACATAAGAATGGATCCATGCTATTATGCTCAGGTGACTAGAATATGCTACGAAGCATGTTACCTTCATGAGTATTGGGACCATTACAAGACATAATGTTTAAGAGCACAAGTGTCTGTGACACATGTCATTGATACGAGTAGCGTACACGGGTAGATTGGTAAGTTCTTGATAATGGACAGGAGCATGAGTGCTCTATATATTGAGATGCTTTATAATGACTTTATGTGAGCAAGCACCAAGTAAGGCATGAGAACATATGAATGGGCGAGCATCAGCATGTGGTGAGCCAGATGCCAAGAAGCAATTCAATATGAATACTTGACTAAGAGGTGTGGGAGCTCCGAAGTTTTTGTGGATGAGGTTGGATTGTTGAGAGGAATTTGACTTGCTAACCTTGTGTGGAAAAATACTAGAGACGGGACTGATGGATCCTCAAGTTGAGAAAAATTGGCCTCGACATGGAGAAGCCTCGGCGCCGCATCCAATGAACAAGCATGGGAACTTGACACAGAGCAGGGTGATTACCGGAGAAAAGCTGGATACGCAGGGAATCACCCATGAAACTAAAAGTGTGTCAGGCAGTCAACAAGATGAGACAAGAAAGCATATGATCTTTGAATCCCCATATTCTAAAGCTGCAGTATCTGATGAGTTAACACAATTAGAGCTTAAAATTATATCAATGCAGCTTGATCATAGGATCATGTGGGTGTCAAAGATGTCTAGATTTAAATCCAAGTTTGTTAAATCTGATGCTACATGTTGGGGTTCAACCCGGATACACACAATCCAGCGCAACGGAACAAAAACCTAAACCCCCCCGTCAACCTTCAGCAACCAAACTTGTGAGCACAAGAAACAAAATAATGTATAATATTTTTAACGTAGAAAACCTTTTTCAACTACGGAAAAAACCACTGGACAAATTCCGAAATAATTCACTATAAAAGTGTCGGTTACAAGAACCCCTTCCGAAATCCCTTTACTACAATCTCGAGTGAAAAATAGATGATTACAACCCCCTCAACATACTTAACTGTCCAAAAGAGAAAGATAACAAGAAATAAAAGCAACCAAACGAAATACACTTTAAAAAATCATTCTAGAACAATATACCCAACCTTGGTGAAAAATAGAATTTAAATCAAACCTCAACAGGATGTTGAACCTTCTTCCTCTTCTCTCTTCTCTCTCTCTCTCTCTGTACGGCGCTCCTCGTATGATAAACAATTTTGGTTTATACTAAAAATGCAAAGCGCACATTTTTATACTGCGAGCCATATTCGAGCACCCATCAAGTGTGCCTCGGGCACGGGCGCCACTAGAAACAGCGCTCGAATGCCCCTCAAACGCACCTTGAGCGCACCCGTTTGGCATTTAGCGCTTCAAACGCTAGTCACGTGTGCGAACATAATCCGCACGCCTCTGCTGACCTTTGATCAAATCTCGATCAACCCTCGTACAAACAGCGCACAATCCTTCAACATCTCTTGCTGCTTGAATAACCCTCTGTTTGTTGTGACATCCAAGAGAGAGTGACCAAAACCTAACAATGCATCCTTTGTTGCTGCTGTCTATTTCGCTTGGCAGGAAAGGAATTTCAGAATATTCCAACCCAAAAGAAGAGATGTCAAGGCAATTGTTTATCTGATAATTCAAACTGTAGAACCTTAATTGTAAAATTGTGTTTTTTTTTTTTAGTCTTTGTGCTTTTACAGAGAGTTATATAGAGAAGTAGCTTCTCTGGTTAGACAATTTTCCAAAAAAAATTCACCACTTCGGAGACGAGAAAAATAACTTACCTTATCGACAATACGGCCATTAACGGAAACCAAACCAGATCGAATACTAGATTGAACTCGAGCTCTACTAATGCCGAGAATTCTGGAAGAAATCCAAGAGTCTAATCTAGCTTTGCCTGACTTTATCTCCACTGTCTCCTCCAACTGAACTCCCTCAAAATTTAGTCTCCGGTCGGCGATTGCTTCTCTCCTGTCATCGGAAATCAAGTCACCGGCGGTGGAACGAGAAAAAACACTGGCGAGTCCGGAAATTTTCAACTGAATTCTAGGGCTTGGAGGGAAATGCAAGAGAGCTACTGAAAAGCTCATGGAGAGCATCGTTTTCACCCGTGTGAATGCCCCGGTGAAGTACGAAGATAATATGAATGCATGCCGTGAGCTACTGAGAAGCTCATGGAAAACACTGAGCGGGATTCCGGCCGCCGGATCTCATAAGGAACTCGGGGTCTCAGACTACTAAAAAAAATTTTAATTTAACTTACCTTAATTATAATTATTTAATT
>JAODPA010091287.1:0-23489 GCA_025585075.1 Nepenthes mirabilis | reverse complement strand
TATTATTTATTGTCTTTAATTATATTATACCTTACTAAACATTTGGCTCAATTCTTACTATTTTTTCTCCTTTAGATGAGTAAGAGCTTAAATCCGATGAGGCGGCGTAAAGGATTAAAAGTTGGCTAGGCTGCTGACCTTACTGACCTTAGGCTCACTTCTTGCGAATTAGAAGATGACTTTGTGGACTTAGAAGTTGTAATTTTGTACCTTATAAAGTAATTTTGTATATTTTGAGATCTAGATGTGCATGTATATTGATAATGTATAAGATAGTTTAGTTTTTACTGTGTATGATAGATGTAGATGCTTCTGTAGGTAATTATGGTTTATATTTTGGTACATAGTGGTATCTCTCTGTCCGACGTTGTATTCGAAGACGCGACATTGGAGCCACAAATATATTGTGGCATTTAGATTCTTTGATGGTTGTTGTGTTATGTATATGTTGTATATGGCTATTGTACAGGTTTATATTTAGTCTGACCGTTATTTTACAGTCGAAACTTTACCGATTTTCGGTTTAAATTTTTGGAATCATCACAGCTGGTATCAAAGAAAGAGATATCATAGGTTTGATTTGAATCTAATACGAAAGTTTAGGTTAGAGTAAGATAGATTGAATTAGTAGATAAAAGCATAGGATGATTAAGTTAGATTGGATAATTTTAGTTATCATAGTTTAAATAACTTAGACTAGAACTAAATCAGGATCAGTAGTTAAATTTGAATGTCTATGTTGCAGTGTCCTAGTTAGTGTCCAAATTGTGAGCTAACCTGTATTATTTTTATTTCAGAAAGGATATTAGTAGCTGCCATAGCGCCTAGACGAAGAATTGCATGTACTGGTGGTCAATCGCGAGATTGAGAAGCGGAATATATAAATTTGCTTGGAAAGATGGTGAGAATTAAAAGTCTTAGAGGATCTAATCTGCGCGAGAATTAGGAGAAAGAGAAGTTGCAGGGGAATACCTTAAGGATTAATCAGGTTAATCTTGATCTGAGGACTAGGAGTAGGGATGCTTGAATAGTATAGCAAGTGAGACGGATGGGGTGGAATTAGCGGCTCGAGGTTAGGATAATTTGGAATCGATTTCTGATGATAGCAAATTCGAGGATGTCAATTTATGATTGATTTAATAATAATAAAGTGCCTGAATTTTAGGTGGCACGGATTTTACAGAAGTCGAAATGTGGATCCCGAGAATGGAATAGTGTTTGCGGTGACCCAATGTCCGGAAGGAGATAAGGTAATATTTGCCTCACGTAAGATAGAAGGCGAAGTCAACCATAGGCAGTTGATGAGAAAAGAGTCCCGGGTCAGGAAGATAAAGTGATATCATGGAATATGTTCGTAAATGCTTTTATGGATAAATACTTTTTGACAAGTTTTTGAGAGCATGATTCTAATTGTGGACAATTGGCCATATGATCAAGAATTGCCCTTATTCTGGGTCGAATAGTGAAGAAGTCCAGTACCTTGGATTGGGGTCTTACGGTGATGGTACAAGGTATAGAGATGTCCACCGTGGCAGTAGGATTTTTAAATTTTATCATTTCCGTATATGTGGGTTTTGAATCTATATTTTCATTTGTATTTCCTAAGTTTATTCTACTTGAGGATCATAGATTTCGTACTAGTTGTATTGAGGTCTACGACATCTTCTTGGGTCCGTAGATATAATTAGTTGGGCTGATTGAAATTATTTTGTGGTTCCGAGCCTTGATTTGATTTTGGTTGTGTTTTGGTTGGTGAGTTGCCATACTAGCAGGAATTGTGTCAGTAGAAATATTGATCTCTCTCTCTAGTGCAAACCTTGGGAACTCCTTTGGAAACACATTGGCAAACTCCCACACGACTGGAATACGATTAACCTTGGACTCCTTAATCGCTAACGATGAAACAAAGGCCAGAAATCCATGGAAATTGCTCTACAAAAAAGTTTTTGGTGTGGAATGCCAACAACATCAAGGGGCACCCTTGCCACCAAGACCCCCAGACTTGAAGGGTGGATACCTAAGAATAGCAAAACATACAATCCTCTCTATATAGTCAATACTGGTGTGGAAAGCGGTCAACTAGTCTTTGCCGACAATAATGTCAAACTCAAGCATATCGAATAAGATTAATTCTACTGGTGGATGATAATCTCCGACCTGGATAACATAGATAGCATAAACAACATCGATAGCTATAGTCTAACCGATCGAAGTGGACACTACTAGTGAAAATCCACAAGCCTTGGAATAGCCTTCAAGTATGGTGTAAAATGTAAAGTACAAAAAAGTGTGTTGATCAAAAACATAAATAGTACATTGCGCAAAAGTGCGATAGTTGTGAGCCTCTTGCTCCGTAACGCATAAACATGCCCAAGAACCAGGGATCGCCGCCGACGGGTCTGAGTCACTATCCCACTCTTTGGCGCATGGTAGTCTTTGTTGAAATGTACTGATTTGCTATAATTGAAGCATAATCGTGGCTTTGCCTGTCCTGATGGCGGTGCTGCTAGGGAAGAAGCCAACGAAGTGGCTGACGTTGATCCTGTTGCCCTGCACTCACTAATAGTATGACCCATCTTCCTACGTCTAAAATATTGTCGTCTATCGTTAGATTCGTTCATCTTCTGGCACTTTCCTGTAATAAATTGCCGAGATCTTCCTCTAGGCTATGCACAAGTACCCTCTCCTGAGTAAGGCCTCCTTTACAGTTATGGTGCATTTCAACATCGAGCCTTACTCAGCTAGGTCAAATGGCACTTAAATATCTGCCAGTCCCTTTTGGAAGTGTCTTGCCTTGTGCTCCTCATCCAATACTAGATAAGGGGTGAAACATGATGGGGCTATGAATCATGCATCGTACTGGGCCAAAGTCAAGGTCCCTTGAGTGAGGGTGGGAAACTCCACATCCTTACTTGCCCGGAAAAAAGAAGGCCAAAATGTTGATTTGACCCAGATTTGCTACATAAGTGCTAATGTGACTGACCTGATGTTATTTCCAGAATTTAGAGAAGTAGTGGGCCCAGTTTGTGGGGACCTGAACCCAGATCAACCGACCTAGCCACGACTGATCATGCGAAAATTTCAATCATAAATATGCATTATAAATAAAATATAACTGTAATAATGTTATTATAAAATTCATCATCTCGACCTCGAGGTAAATAAAATCATAGTACCTGGATATATTAAAATTCTAAGGGATGCCCCTTTTTTACCAAATGATGCATCATGAATCTAAATTTCGAACAGATTCAAGTCGAACTGTCCGTCAAATTTCAGTTCCATTGACTAAGTCTCAAATCCTACACGCCACAACTTCAAACAGAAGGTCAAGTGACGGCGAAATTTGATCCCATCGAAAATATTTTAACGCTTAAGTCAATACAAAGCTTTTTTAAAATAGAAAGTGGATGCAGAGGTTGTAGTATGAATGCTAATGAGTGTTTGTGGATGTGGGAATACACTCGTAGAGAGAGGCTTTGGATGCTCGTGAGGAGCAGACTCTCTAAGTACTGAGTTTGCTGAAAACAAGTAGCAAAGAGAGTGAGAGAGTATGTGTTGGGATGCTTGAGTGTCTGAGAGCTTAAGTTTACTTGAGAGCTTTTGTGGGTAAGAAAAGACGTTGCCATTGAAGGGAGCTTCCATAGCCTTTTCCAGCCATGGACCATTCGCTGCCTTCCTTATGTAGTAAGATTGGATGCCCGCTTACTATGTGGGATTGTTGCCTTGCCTGCATTGGCATGAGCGTCATTCCCGGTTGCAACGATCAAGGAGGCGAATCTCCTTCCTTCTACATTTTGTAACCACTAGGGTTTCTAACAAACCGCGTGTGGATTCTGGTGCCCTTCTCCCGATATATGCTTTGATTCCGGAGGTGACCGTTATAATGAAAATTATTTTCTTTGGAGATGCGTGAAATTAGGGCAGACGATCGTTGTGGCAGGAAGATAAACACATGGGCCAATCTAGGCTTGAGTTGTTTGTGTTGTGGGCTTCAGCTGATCTACTTGCTGATTTCTGGTCAACGGAAGCATTCACCATCCTAGGCCTAAATGGGCCGTCTTAATCTTGGGCCTTTGCCGGCCTACTTTCCTCTCACCCAGCTAACGGCAGCATCGACCATCCAGGTAGAAACGGTTCGTTGAAGATTTGAGTCGTTTCCTCCTTTGTGAGCCATCCCGTTCTGGCGTCCCCATCACTAGCCCCCCATGCTGGTAGTTCGGGATTTCGGCCTCCAGCATCTTTATGATGGGATGCATCTGGCTGTGCAACTTATACGAGACAGTCTGATGTGGAAACTAGTAGGGGCTCTTGGTTTGCTGATCGTGTTGCTTGCGACTATTGACCATAACGTCAAGATTCGGATAACTGAGCTGTTGGAAACGTTGATTGAATTCATTGACCGAAAACGTTGATCGAATTTGTTGACCATCCTGATAAGAATCCAGAGAACTAGATGAATGGAGCGTTGATCGGATTAGTTCACTGTCTTGGTAAGAATCCGGAGAACTAGATAAAGGGAGCGTTGATCGGATTTGTTGACCATCCTGGCAAGAATTCGGAGAATTGGTGGAGATTGAATCGACGCGATATCATGCCACCGGACTGTTAGCCAAAAAGTCTGCCACGTGTCAACTTGCCGTGAATTTGCGATCCCAATAATTAATTTCCCAGAAGATCTGATTCGATTGCGTCCTTTCCAAAAGTGACACGTGTCCGTAATGATGGGCGCACCTTTTCGATACGTTGCTTTACTCCAACGGCTCCTTCTGTTCTAGATATTGCCTCTGTAATTTCTCTTGGTGAAGTGAGAGAACTGTATATTGAGTTTAACATCTCACAACATATTGTATTCACGATATCCAGGGCGTACGACAGGGCCTGCTTTCCTCTGAAGGGTCACATTGTTGTATACGAGACTCACTTGAAAAGTGGATTTCGTCTCCTTGTACCAGAGGAGCTGCTCGCAATTCTTACGGCACTTAGAGTTCTAGTCGTACGGCTCCATGCCAATGATATACGATACCTTTACTCGTTGGACATCTTCCTACGTTATCACTCACGGATGCTGACAGTGGAGGCCGTGCAGGTGATGTTTCGATTCACCCAGCGAAAGGATTAGATCTCCTTATCCCCAGAGAGCTCCACATCAGTAGCGCAATATATGATTTTCTTAAGAACTTCATATATCGTTTCTTCTTTATACGCGTTGCTGATACCTAACCCTTATCCAATGATTGGGGCAAGGTTCCCGATGAACTAACTGGGAAGCCCAAGAAGGAAGAAGTGGCTACTATAGAGCCACTACTACAGCTGGTGAGGGACCATTTCTCCGAGTTTAGTAGAGACCACCTGGTTTTCAGGGAGGAGGTTGGGAAGGCTCATTGGGGCCCACCTTCTCCGGTCCAAAAGATCAGATCACCACTGTCGGCGGCCCACTGCATAAGAGGAAAGCCAGTGTTCTTGCCATCAATGCGGCCGGCGCACTTTCTATCGATGATACTCCAAGTAATCTAAGGCAAAAGAGGGCTGCGACGATAGAGCCTTCTTCATCATCCTCCACAGAGCCAGGCAACATAATAGCTGATTGACTCATTGGAGCCATAGAATACTCCAGAGTTGAGGCTGCTGAGGAGTATGAGGCCATGTTGTGAGCCGCAGCAAGTTGCGTTGTTGTTGTGCTATTGCAGCTAAAGGAATCGGAGGCGCAAGCTGCACCGATGGAGCCACTACCTGGAGCCGCCAGATTTGAGCAGGCTGATGAGCCGCCAACTGAGATGGAGGAGCCAGCCATAGAGTCGTCTGCGGCGCTAGATGAGCTAACCGCCGGAGAGCATTTTGATGCGATTGACACTAGCGCAGAGCTGGCGGAGGAGGCTGCTGGTGAGGCTTCAGCGGAGCGTGCTCAAGAGGCTACTGCTCCCAGTCCTTCGCCATCAGGCCCAAGGTCGCGGGGCAAACCAGCAAGGAGGCAACGAAGAGTCTGGCTGGTAACTTTTTAAAAATTTTTCTCTTTTCTTCCTCTGCTGTTGTTACTTAATTTCTTTGATTTCTTACAGGAACAAAAGATACTGGGTGCCGTAAGTAAGAGACTGCGCCAAAGGGACACTGTGATCTTGGACTGTGAAGAAGAGATCACCTGGTTTGAAGAGGAGATAGTCCTGCTAAGGGCCCAATACCAGGAGGAGAATGCCGCTCTTCAATCTAAATTGTCTGAATTGAGAGCGAAATCTACGAGACTGGAAGAAGAGGCTGCCTAGATGGCAGGGTTCATTAATGAGCTCCTGGGAAAAATAGCATCATTAGAGAACGAGCTATCCACTTACTTGAGTCCACAGGAGGTTGCTCAGGTGTTGTGGGCACGGCTCTGAGAAGGTATTAATATTAGTCGCCGCATTGTCCAGTTGGTGGAACCCAATTTTTCCATCGGTGTCCTTGACCTCGTGAACCTACTGCCCAACGTTGTGAGAGACTCGTGGACCAATTCCAGAGTGCATAGAGGGCTCTCCCATCTCCTCCTGGGAGCTCTACTCATTAGCTAAGATTTTATACTCCCTTTTTTATTATAATTATAAATGTAACTTTGTTATCAATAAAATAACTGTTTTACTAACGTATTATGTTGCATGAGTTTGCTTTCATTAGTTGTTTGCTCCTTGTATTGGCCGGCTGACTTGGCGTGCTTTGCACGGATTGGCCGACCGTCTTGAGATATTAGAGACTGGTGTTGTGCTCTCAGATGGACCTAAGTCCTTTAGGAGATATCAGGGGAATCCTGATGTCGTACCAAATAGGTTTTATACTCGAGCGTGAGTTGAGATTTTGTGTTGCGTGGTGCTGCCCAAGTATGATTTTGGGCGGCCAGCTTTTGGATGGAGCACTTTGCTTCCGATTTGTCGATCGTCGTAAACTAACAGCGCCATCTCCTGTTGGAGGAGATTGTCACGCATGCCGTTTAAGCCCCCTAAGATTTAGAATTAGACCGCGAATGGACCACTTGGATGATCAAGGTTTAATTTAACCGCTCGCTAACCGCCTAAATGACCAGGGTTTAATCCGACCGCTTGTGGGCCACCTGGATGACCAGAGTTTAATCCGACCGCTTATGGGCTGCCTGGATGATTATGGGCCGCCTGGTTGACCTAGGTTTAATTGTGAGCAGGTAAAAATTTGCCCGACTTAAGGGTAGTCTAGGTCATTTATTTTTTTGTAACTTACGAGCAAGCATTCATATGGAAAAGAAAAGAAAAGAGAATAGAAGTATGGCACAATGCAAATGAAAAAATGAATTTTCTTTTATTAATTACAATGAATGTTACAAGCACGCTGCATGTCATACAGATGACCTACTTGGGTCTTCACTGGTAATAACGCTTTAGGTGAACAGTGTTTCATATCCGTGGGACCAACTTGTCATTCTGAGTTCAGAGTTTGTATACTCTATTCTGCAAAACAGTTGAGATTAGAAACGGGCCTTCTCAATTCGAGGAAATCTTATTTTGGTTGATTGTCTTACCTATAACTTCTATACTTCGCAAGACCAGGTCTCTAACTTTAAATTACCGTATGTTTACTTTTTTGTTGTAATAGCGGGCGATTTGTTACTAGTAGGCTGCTGGCCGCATTCTGACTGTGTCGCGGGCTTCCTCCAGTAAGTTTAAGTGTTTTCTGATCTTCTAAGAGTTACCAAGTGGGTCGAAGGCTTCGACCCTAAGATTTGAGAGCCCAATCTCAATCGAAATTACTGCTTCAGTCCTATAGCAAAGGCGAAGGGTGTCTCTTCAGTTTGTTCCTTAGGAGTCGTCCTGTATGACCACAAGACGGAGGGCAACTCATCGATCTAGGAGCCCCCTGCGTATAGCTAGTGACCTCCACCTGTATGTTTTCTTAGAGGTACACTATCGAAATGTGGATCAGTCTGATACTAAGATTGGTGTAATACTTGGTGAAAGATTTTTTAAAAAATTGAGTTTCGTTGTCGGTCACGATGACCTCGAGAATACCAAATTTCCTCACTATGCTCGGGCAGACGAATTTCAATGCATTGTGCTCGGTGATCTTGGCTAGCGGGGCGGCTTCAACCCACTTGGTGAAGTAATCTACACCCACGATAATGAACTTCCTTTGTCTAGTTGCGATGAGAAATGAGTTGAGAATATCGAACCCCCATTGCGTGAAAGACCAAGGAGCTTGAAGGGATCTCAACTCCGCGAGCGGCTCATGGTGGAGATTATCATAAAGTTGGCAATTCTCGTACTTCTTCATGAACTCTAGGCATCCTTCCTCATTGTTGGCTAGTAATATCCCTGGCACATGACTTTGAACGCCAAATTCTTGCCGCCAATGTGTAATCCGCATATCCCGTGGTGGATTTCACTCAGGGCATAGTTGGCCTCATCAGGAGTAAGATACTGGAGATACGGAGTCGAGTATCCACGGCGATATAGCCGTCTGTGGACTATGGTATACTAACCAGCCGTCATCTTGATCTGCTTAGCCTCGTCCGTGTTATCTGGCAGTTCTCCGTCTGCCAGACACCTCTAGTATAGTGTCATTTAATTTTTGGCATCAGAGAGTTGCATTGCTTCCTGCTTCTCTGTGCAGGAAGTGATTAAGACTTCCCTCATGTCCCTCGAATACTATTCTAAATTTTCAGCCGCCGCCGTTCTAGCAAGTTAGTCGGCCTTCCAATTCTCAGTTCTAGGGACATGGATCAGGCTTCACTTGTCAAATATCCGGATGGAGTCCTTTTCCTTAACCAGGTATTTGGCCAAGAGAGGATTGCACGCCTCAAAACTTCCGTTGATTTGGTTGACGACTAGCTCTGAGTCGCTATAAATGATTAACCGCCTAGCTGAGCACTCTTTGGCTAATCGTAATCTGGCTAACAGGGTTTCGTACCCGACAACGTTATTGGTGACTGAAAAATCGAGTTTGAGGGAGTACGTCACCTCAAATCCATCTGGGGTCCTTAGGACCACTATAGCACTGCTGCCTGAGTTGGTAGACGATCCGTCAACGCTGAGGACTCACTTTGGCTCTTCTAGGCGGTTATCTGCGTCCTCAATGGGATATTATCGATGATTGGGGTTGTGATCTCGACGATGAAGTTGCCCAAAGCCTGCCCTTGATGGGTCGGAAATTTAATATCAAACTCTCCTGACTTGAGGGCCCACTTAACTAGCCGTCCGATAACATCGAGTTTCTGGAGGATATCCTTCTGTGGCTAGTTGGTCAGAACGGCTATGCGATCAGCCTGAAAATAGGGTCTCAACTTTCGAGTTGAGAAGACAAGTGCCAAAGCAAGCTTCTCAGCGCTCGGGTAGCGTGTCTCTACGCCGGTCAATATCTTGCTCACATAGTAGATCGGCCATTAAGAGACGGAGTCCTGGCATATGAGGACAGAGCTAAAAGCCACCTCTGACACTGTCAGGTAGAGGTACAGCTTTTCTCCATCCCTGGGCGACGTCAGTAACGGTAGACTAGCTAAGTACTGCTTCAACTCATCAAAGGCTGCCTGGCACTCCACAGTCCACTGAAAATCACTTGCTTTAGTCCCCCTTAGAGCCTTGAAGAAATGTTGATATTTGTCCTCCGACTTGGCAAAGAAGTAGGACAGTGCTACCAGTCGTTCGGTTAGCCTCTAGATATCCTTAATACTCCATGGCGGAGACATGTTCGTGAGGGTCTTGATCTTCTCTGGGTTTGCTTTGATCCATCGCTGAGAGACGATAAAACCTAGGAACTTCCCTGAGGACATTCTGAAGACGTACTTTGAAGGATTCAACTTCATTTGGTACGTGCGGAATACTTTGAATGATTCAACCAGATCGCGAATATAGTCCCTAGTAGTCTTACTCTTGACGAGCATGTCGTCGACGTACACCTCCATATTATGACCGATCTACTTCTCGAAGATCTTGTTCGCAAGCCTTTGATAAGTGGCGCCTGCGTTCTTTAAACCGAAAAGCATGACTTTGTAGCGGTAGGTGTTTTGGTCGATCATGAACGAGGTATACTCCTCGTCCTTTGTGCTCATCTGGATCTAGTTGTAGCTCGAGTATACGTCTAATAAGCTCAGCAGCTCGTGGCCAGAAGTCGAGTCCACCAACAAGTCGATCCTGAGCAAAGGGAAGCTGTCTTTCGGGCAGACTTTATTGATGTCGGTGAAGTTGACGCATATTTTCCATTTTTCATTACTCTTGTTTACTAAGACGACGTTGGATAGCCAATCCGGGCAATGGACATCTCTGATGAAGTCGGCGTTCAGCAACTTTTTTACCTCTTCCGAGATGGCTACAAGCTTCTCCAAGGAATGGTTCCTCTGCTTCTGCCTGACGGGCTTATGACCGGAATCAAGGCCTAACTTTTGGACAATTATTCCGGTCGGAATCTCAGACATGGTAGCGGGTGTCCACGCGAAGATATTAGTGTTCTATCTGAAGAACGCTATTAGCCCGTCACGCAGAAGTCCGGTGAGTGAGTCCCAAATCTATACACACCTCTCCGGGTCCTCCGGATTCAATGGCACGAGGTCGGTGGCCTCTCCAGACTACACCTACTGCAAGGTTGTTTCATCTCAATGGTCTAGTTCTCCTGCAGGCCTTCTGTCGCCGCTTGGGGCAATTTGAAACATGTAATATGTCAGTCCAATCACTTGATCACCCAACACTTTACCGATACTGCATGATGTTAGAAATTTCATGTTTTAAATGTGGTATCGAGGTGACGGCTCCGAACGTTGCTAGGTATGACCGGCTTAGGAGAGTGTTGTATACGGAGGGTAGGCTAACAACAAAGAAGTTGAGTGTATGACTCGCGGTTTTGGGTACGTGCCCTGGGTGACCTCCAACTGAATCGTCCATTGGATAGCCACAAGTTTGTTGTCTAAGCTATAAAGTGGCCCTTCGGCGGTTTTCAGTTGATTCTTTTTAAGTTTAAGTTTAAAGAAGCTATCAAGATAAAGCAAATCCTTTGAACTTCAATTATCAATGAAAACTTGTTTCAATTAGTAGTCCACGATACCGTTTGATACGAGCGCAGATACAATAAGGAGATCCGTATGTGGAGAAGTTACACGAGTCATGTCACTATCACTAAAGCTAATGACATTCTCTTTCATTCGCTGCTTCTTGGGCCCAGCCTACTGCTCTCTGTGATCTGCTTAGGTCTTGACTGGTCGGGTTGTGATCATGTTTACCACTCCAGCCGCGACTTGACTCTGTCGTTGGGACGGATCTAGTCCTTTCTCGCCTGAGGTGCCGAAACTCTGCCCAGGGTTCCTAACGAACTTGGTGAGATGGCCCCTCCGGATGAGCTCCTTAATCTCCCGTTGAAACGTCTTGTAGTCCTCCGTGGTATGTCCCGAAGATAGATGAAAATCGCACTATTTCACTAGATTTCCTCCCTCTGGGTTCTTCAGTGGCTTTGGCCACTTGAGAGACTTTTTACCGTGAATCTGCGTGAGGGCATTGGCCCGCATGTCGGTCAGAGGAGTCAAGTTGATCGGCCTGTACTCCTTACAGTCCAATGCTCCAATCCTGTACTGCTTCCGACGGGGATTGTTGCCACCACCGTTCTTCCTCTTTCCCTCGGCCGGGAAAGAGTAAGGTTGGTCAGTCCTCTCGGGATGCTTTGCCTCGTTGGCGGCTATGTAGGCCCTGGTAATGGACTCTGCTTCCCGAAAGGTCTACTGGTTCTTATGAGCCAGGTGCCTAAAAAAGTCACGCATACCAATGCGGAGATGAAACTGATGAGTTTTAGGATCCTACTGGCCTCTAGTGCGAACCGCTCTGGAAACTTTCTCGAATTCTTTCCCTACTCTACTTGATACGGGAGAGATGTCACGACTGTTTCTCTTCCCAGCGATTGGAAGCGTACTAAATAAGGAAGAGATCAGTGAGTCCACGGAAGCTCCGAATTGAGTTTGATGGGAGCCGGTGGAACCAGATACGGCCGTCTCCTTTCAGAGTGAGAGGGAAGTAACGGCACATTGCCACATCCTCCAAGCCTTAGAGACTTAGATGGGTGCGGAAATGATCCATGGGATCGGTGCTCCCATCGTAAAAATTCAATGCTGGCATCTTAAACTTGGCCAGTAATGGACGATGCAAGATCTCCGCAGTGAAGGGAGATCTCTAAAGATCAGCGGCGTGCTCGTTATCGTCCTTGAACACGCGGTTTCAGATTTTCTCGACTTTTTCCTCAACTCGGGAGGCGTTCCCAGATCTCTTAGAGTTGAGATAGGTCTTCAACTCCATTCTTTTGGTAGTGCGGCGTGTAGCTGGCCGGCTATTGCCACTGGTGGATCGGACGACCCTAGAGACTCCATCTTGAGCCTATGGCCTAGGCTCTTCCCGAGGTATCGGGGGTTCCTTCTCTCTGGGCTCTTATTTGGAGTTCCACGGCCCAAGTGCCCTTCAAGCCTTGGACGTCTCTGAATGTTAGAGGCCTCCAGAGCACGAGAGTTTCTCGGCCTCGTAGCTTTCTTGACCAGCTTCTTCCTCTTGCCTCCTCTCCTAGAAGCCGAAATGGGAACTGAGGAGGGTGGATCCACTTACCTCTTCTTGCCCTGGCAGGTACAGAGCATATGGAGTATTCTGCACATATTGCTCATCTGCTCTGCCAAATTTTAGAAAAATGGTACGGGAGTCCCTGTGACCAGGTTACTAGCAGAGTAGTTCTGGTCTGGGGAGGCACCATCTCTAACAGGAGCGCTGGCTTGGGCTCTGGTATTCACCATGTTGATTGATGATATTAGTTTTGAAGATAAAAGTGGTTGGCTTTTTGTTAACTTTCCACTAACGGCATCAATAATGCGTCATGAATCCAAATTTTAAATAAATTTGGGTCGAGCTGTTCGTCTGATTTTGATTTCATCCACTGACTCTCGGATCCTGCATACCACAACTTCAAACAAGAGGTTAGGTGACAACAAAATTTGATCCTATTGAAAACACTCCGACGCCTAAATCAGTAAGCAACCTTCTGAGAATAGAAGGATGATGCAGATGATACAATATGAATGCTGATGAGTGTTTGTGGATGTGGGAATGCACTCATAGAGAGAGTGACTTTGGATGCTCGTGAGGAACAACTCTCTAAGTGTTGAGTTTGTTGAGAACTAGTAGCTCAGAGAGTGAGTGAGAGAGCGTTGAGATGCTCGAATATCTGAGAGTTTCTGAGAACTTAAGTTTGCTTGAGAGCTTTATTGGGCAAGAGAAGGCGTTGTCATTGAAGGGAGCTTCAATGGCTTTTTATAGTCATGGACTATTGGCTGCTTTCCTTATGTAGCGAGGCTAGATACCCACTTGCTTGTGAGATTGTTGCCTTTCCTACGTTGGTATGAGCGCCATTCCCGGCTATAATGGTCAAGGAGGCAGATCTCCTCCATTTTGTATTTTATAACCGCTAGAATTTTCAGCAGATCGCGCATGGATTATGACATCTTCTTCCTGGGATGTACTTTGATTCCAAAAGTGACCGTTATAATGAAGATTGTCTTCTTTGGAGATGCATAAATTAGGACAGACGGTCCTTATAACATGAAGATAGACACGTGGGCCAATCTAGGGTTGAGCCGCGTGTGTTGTGGGCTTCAGGCAGTCTACTTGCCGCTCTTCGGTCAATGAAAGCGTTGACCGTCTTGGGCCCAAATGGGTCGTCGTAATCTTAGGCCTCTGCCTGCCCACTTGCCTATTGTCCGATCAACGACAGCGTCGACCATCTAAAGAAAAATGGGTTGCTGAGGATTTGGGTTGTTTCCTCTTTTGTATGCCAACCCGTTACTAGCATTCCTATCACCAACGATCAGACTAATTAAGAAAAAATATTCTCTTATAAAATATAATAAAATCATACAATATCAGTACATCTAATCATTTCAATAAATTATAAAATCTGTATTTTATCATATGAGATAATTCTAACGTCTTTGAGATAGAACACGAGATGCTTGGGGTTCAAAGATGAAGGAGGACTTCAGTAAACACCACATGCCACAAGGAGTCATGAAATTTGAGTTCACTTTATAAGATTCTGAGCGGAGGCAATACTAAATGCAAAAGCTCAACCAATTTCTTCAGCTTAATTGAGAACAAAGGGTACAAGGTGGCATCCTCACAGTGTCACCAGTGATACCAAAGCCTAACATAGCTGAAATTGTGTGGAACCAAGTGATGTTGGGATTAAATCCTACACTATGATAGCCACAACACTATATACATCCTTTCATAAATACTCAAGTGATTTCAATCTAATAAGTATGAAATAGGTCACATTTCGTGGACTCTCATATATACTCGAATTCGTAATTTTTAGGTCACAAGATAAGAACTTTAATGGTTATGCTTATGCCCGCAATTTGGGAGAATTTTGTCTTGGTCTTGGCGGGAAGTTGGGGGGACTGACGAGCACAAACCCTAGATCACGTAAAAACTTTTGCCCAAGAAAAAACTTATAAAAACATTTGCTCTCGTCTCGCCCAATAGATCATACGACAATAAGAGAAAGCACACACGAAAACAGTTATGCTCTTCATATAAACTTCTTTGAGCGTGTTCTCTCTCTCATTGTCAAACAATCTTTTACTAGAACATGCAACAAAAGATCTACAATAGATGGCATATGATAAGCATCTTTACTAAATGAAAATCCTAATTACATACAAGCTGAAATTCACAGCAGGTCTAAGTAATTAGTTCAAATTTCAAAGGCATCAAACGTCAAGATCTTGGAAGAAAATAGTTGCAATAAGAGATTATTATTATTGCCTTCTCTAACATCAAGGGTATGATAAAGCCAAAATTTTGCGACATCTATAGCATACCTACACTATACGTGAAAATATTGAACGAAATTTTATAAAAAGAGGTAATATATAGCGATAAAGGGGTCAATATTTTAAAAATTAGCCTACACGTATTGGCCTTTTTTATTCTCTTTTTTTTATAAAAAAAAAAACTTCAATCTATATATTTTAAATATACCTAAATCTTATAATAAAACTAAATTTGTACATTTTATATAAGTATAAAATATGCATAAAAAATTAAGGTATTTTCATCCAAGAACTGAAGTCAAATTTTGTTGGCATTGCACTCTGCATGGGAATGCTGATCAGCCATTAGTTAGTCACTTCGAAGTTAAAGTGAACTCACCAGAGACGACAAAGGCAAGTTTGCTAGATAATGAATGACAGAAACCCAAATGGCAGCAAATCAGAGGCGGGGAAGGGAAAGAAATTCAATCATCTCATTCGGGTTGCTGTTCAACATCAATTAGAGTGTCAGAGAGACGAGACAACCAGAGACAAGCCAAATTTAAGCTGTTCAAGCTTATTTATTTGCAAAATTGTCCAAACTCAAGCAAAAGCAACAGGTGCTATTCAAGCTCAACTGGCTTGTCAAACTTGATTTCTTTGATTAGGGGAAGCTCAAGCTTTTAGGTATTATTGAAAAATTGAGCTGTTAAACAGCAGGGATGACGAGGGAGAGGGAGAACAGACGAATGAGAGAAGGGAAGAAGATGTAGATAGACAGAGGGAGGCAATCAAGCAACAGTTATATATATAATTTTTTTTTTATTAATAGCTACATAAGCAATGAAATTAGAATTTTATATAGATGCATCTGATTCTTAGATTAACTATGATGTATCCCAAGATCCGAGTTACACAGATTAGCAAGTCACTCAATATTTCATTATGGGTCGAGTAGGAAAGGGTCTGGTCTTCATATCTATTAACTTGAAATCTACGGACCACAAACTCCAAACAAGAAATCAGATAATTAGTATGACTCACTTCCCTATTTATTCTCTAACATTCAAATTAATATTCTTTCTCAAGAAAATAGAAAGATATAAAAATGATGTAAAAGAATACAATAATGCACATATGCAAAAAGATTGTGAGAGGAGGCCTGAACTCCTACAGTGCGTTTGGTGGGGAACGGTTTGGAGAGGTGGAGGATTGGGCTCCTATGTGTCGTACTCGATGAGTGGCTCACTAAGATGCACTCGACTAGAATTGGCTTTGTCAGGAGGAGAAAGAGTTGTGTAGGGAAAAAGAACTTGGTTCTTTGTGGGCTCTCGTGTCCCGCTCGAGGATAGCCTTTGTTGAGAATTGTTCTCTCGTCTACCTTGCGAAGGGAGAGGAAATTTATAGTACTTTTGTATAGAAGGCTTTGGCGCCAAGATTGGTGATAGGTGTTCCACTGGAATTTGTCAGCCGTTGGGGCATTGACGAAAACTACCGTGTCGGATGTCATCTTATGACGGTGACGTGACCACGGCAGGTGGTGGCCAACAGGGGCCAGGTGGCTTCTCGTGTAGGTTGGCTGGGCCGTTATTGGTCGAAGGGCACAGTGGTTCCCCATGGTTGATCGCCATCGCTATTGGCTGTGACATGTTGCGCCAAGGTCTTCTGCACTATTAGACTACTATCGCTAAGGTGAATGGTAGATTTTGTTGCGATTGGTTGAGCTAGAGAAGCTATTTCACAACCCTAGGCCTGTTCGCAGCAAATGGGCTGGTTGGACGGTTCCTGGGCCTTGCTCAGTGTTGGGCTTCGCTGTCTAGTGAGCTGACCGTCGGATTGTCTCGTATTATAACTAGACCGACCAGTGTTGTGGCTAAACTCATCACTAGGCCCCCGTGCCGGGGAGTTGGGCCTTTCTGATCTCCGACATGTCAGATGATGGGACATTACTTGCTGAGCCTGATCACATGCCTCTTCCCAAGACGCTTTAGTCATTGATTCCCAAGAGTTATGTCCCTTCCCCGGGTGCTTTGTAGCCTTCCGTACGATGGCGCAGGGATTTGATGTTATGTTTGGAAAGATTTTGCTCTTAATCGAGGCTTGGCGCCGATTCCTTGTCTGTAATTGGCGGACACATCCTTTCACCGGGAGCTTGCCACCTTTCTGTCACGGCTATAAATGGAGGGTCTCATCACTTTTTGCTTCAAGGTTCATCTTCACACCAGCTAGGTAATGCAAGAGTTCGAAGTTGGCTTGGGCCTCCCAAAGCCCCGCACCGGGACTAGGTGGAGTCCTGGAAGACTTGAAGGCGCACTAGGCACTTGCCATGTTGCCATTGTTCCGGTTGTTCTCATGCTACCTAGACCCTACTCCATTAGTTCTCGTGCCGCCATGCTCGGCAGCTCGGTGGTAGGGTCCATTTATCCTTTCCTCCTCTGGCTGGCATTCGGACATCATCTTCTGAAGGGATCCCTTGGGGCATGCGTTTCCTGTGATCCTCTCGGATTTGCGGAAGTGGCCTTGCCTTGATCTCCTCTTTGGGGGTCGTCACTAGAACTTGCTGGACGTGGAGTCTCCGGGTGGGAAGCTTTATTGATGCTAGCGGTGGTGTTTTGTTTCTACTCCAGAGAATTGCTTCCCACCTGCCTCCTGCAGTGCCTGGTTTCTAGTCGGGTATGTTCCATTGGTAGGTAGACACAATCCGCATGGTGATTTACCCGCGGCTACTACCCTCCCTACACATATCTTCCCTAAACTCGTTTCAAGGCAAATGTCGCCGTTTTTCTTTTGCTGAATGTATTTTCTTCTACTATGTAATTTTACTATTGTAAACCATGTACTTCGTAAAAGAATTTAACGAATGGAACCACTAAATATTTTTCTCATTCTTGTGTTTCTGTAATCTTGTCTTTTTACCTTCTACTGTTACTTTATTATTTGAGTGTCTTCGTACCGTCGCGTGTGACCTGGCATCTGATAGTCAAATGGATCATGTGTCCGACGACTCAGTTATCCAACAACTAGCTTCTCGCTCGGTCATCCCAAATGCTTGGCTAGGAGGCAAGCCGGGCAAAACATCATCGAGCTGGCCTGGATCACACGCAATCTGCATTTTTTCCTTAGTCACATCGTGTGACGATTGCCGTATCGCTAAATCATGAGTCTGCTTGGCAGGCCGTACGTTGTCATGATAGCCGCTTTGGCTGACAGCGCTAGCCCTTCTGGAGTCTGAATATTGTATTTATTGTTGACAGGACGGTTTGACTGGCATCATTGCTGGTGTGCGGGAAACCCACACGTGTGCAGGAAACCGACACATCAGGCCATTTTAAACGACAATTGGACAAAGTATGTCATGACGCCCGTGGTTCTAACACACGTAGTTGCCATCATAAGGGAGGCCGTTCAATTCCACTGCAATGTTGTTTCTGGCTCATGGCCTTCACTTATTTAAACCGCATGCCTCTTGCCATTCCCACACTTTGCCTTCTTCGATTCGTTGCAGGCCCCCTTTCTTTTCGCATATTTTCTTCTTCTTCCCTACCAACCATGGCCATTGATGACATTAGGAGGATTTATTCGATCCTTACTACTGAAGATGTTCAGTTATTGCTTTCCCAATTTAGGGTTCTAGGGGGCACGGCATTTCTGCTACCCAGCGAAGACTGCAAGGCCTTTACAAGAGAGTGAGAAAGCTCAGGAGAAGCCTCTGGTGGACGAGATCCTAGATAATATCGACACTTTCCGAGAGAGGAGACACAGGTTGACCTCAGAGGCCTTTGTTGCAGCAGCATCAGAGCCGGCTCCCGCAAAGACATCTACCGACTAGAGGAGACCAGGGACATTAGTAATTCGAGAGCCCTTGGGCCGACTGTCAAAGCAGCATTACTCCTCCTCTGATAGCATATCTTTGGAGTTTACTTCTTCTTCTAGAGAAGACGAGGCTGCACTGTAGCGGGTGCAGCAATTCGGGAGTACTTCTAGGGGCGAGTTCTACTTTTGCCTCCTCCTTAGGTCAGGCGTTTGGCTTCAAGAGAGGTGAGGGCTCCGTAACCATAGCAGCTCCTATGCCGATTCTCAAATCTGGCGCCTTTGGGGCCAAAGTTGAGCTAATTTTTGCACCTGTATTGGCGCAATCCGGGGTCTCGGTTGACACTGGAACTTTGTAGGGGGAGCCATTAGCGGACTCCCCAGCCAAGCCTGCGGCAGATGTCGCAGATGAGCCAACATCAGAGGCCGCAGCTAGGCCGGAGTTGGAGGTCAACATCAAAGGATTTGAGTCTCCTATCCGTATGGTGGGGGCAGCCGGCGATATTCCCGTGGCAGAGGATGTCTATTCAATCGATGGGGTTGTTGAGGTTGTGGTGGTTGCTGAGGACGTCGAGATTGTGGAGGAGTCTCCTTCCGAGGCAATTGTCACTGTCGGCGTGCCTCCTCCTGAGACAGTCAAGGGTATAGAGGAGCCTCCCTCGGGGAAGATGGTTACCGTCGACGCGCCTCCCTCTGAGGCAGGTGAGGCTATCAAGGCACATCCTTCAAACCCTTTGGACCAGAGGGCTCAAGAGGGGATGGCTACTATGGACATCGTGAAGGAAACTGCGGCGCCAGCCCCAAAGTTCCTAGAGTCTGTAGACGTCAAGTTTGCTGGAGCTGAAGAGGCTGTGGAGTTACCCGAGGCTGGACCAAGATGTCCTCCCTTCGAGGGGCTTTCTTTCGCGGAGGTACTTATTTAGTATCCATTTGTCTTTTTTTTGCTTTCATCTCTGTTCTTTTAACATGCTTTTTGCTTGCAGGTTTAAGAGAGGGTTCTCCAACTTTCAGCTACCATTGGTTTTCTGGCTCAAGGGCATGTCAGTGTGGCAAAACACGAGCTGTGGTTGAGCAGGTCGAGGCCCTGGAGGGCGAGTTGCACACACTCAGGGAGAAGATCACTTCCCTCGAGGGGTCGCACCGCAAGTCTCAAGAGCGGTACTATCTCCTTCGCGGACACTGCCTCCAGCTTGAGGGCTAGTTAAGGGCCTCTATTTTAGTAGAGGAGCTTGGGAAGGTGCTGGAGGGCAAGTACAGAGACTGTATTCATCTCTGCCGGTGACTGGCACAACTGGTAACTCCGAACTTTCCTATTTCCTTGCTTCACCTAGCGAACACCAACGCAACTCGGATGTTTGACTTGCTTGCCCCTCTCGAAGGGGCAGTCGAGCCCTAGTCTTCCCAAATGAGTGGAGACCAACTGCCGAGTCAACCTTTTCCGGACCACTAGGCTCATTTTCTCTTCTCTTCTCTTCTTTCTTTTTTTTTTTTTTTTTGTTGGAAAGATGGCCTGCTTGTATATCCAGAACTTGTTGCAATGAAATCAGTTGGATCATTACGACCTTTGTGGATGCTTGCTTGTGTTTCCATATGGAAGTGTCTCCATATGGAATTGCTTCCTCTTTATTTGATCGGCTAAGCATTGCAGCTATCATCACCGGGTTTGTCCGAGGCTCGTCTACCGGATGGGTCTCGTTTCCTAGGGAAGGGAATGTCGTGACGCTTTGATTCTGTGGGGTGCTCTCTCCTGTAAATAGGATGTCACTACATACCCGTGAATGAGCCTCACTAGGACTAGTTGGGTTTCATGGCCTCAGCAGCTGGGCTCTAGTAGAGTCGTAGGCCATCGCCTACACATTGCCATATTGGTGCTCGATCTTGCCTAAGGACGTCGTTGCCCATGCACGTCTAATCCTAATCCACCGACCGTCATTGACTGAGGGAGTTCTTTCCGTCAGAGGGAAGTCGTTGCACACCTGCTATAGAATCCCCATAAGGTTTTAGTGGCCATTTGGTTGGGAGCTCCAAAAGCCCCTAGGCCTAAATTTTTGGCTGTTGTTGGGCCGCTTAGTGCAGAACCAAAGTTTAAAGTTTGACTGCTTAATGGGCCGCTCGGCTCGGAGTTAAGGTTCTTTGACCGTCAATGGGTCATAAAGTAGGCCAGGACGGATCCTACCTGACTTAGGGGTAGTCTAACTTACTTGATTTGGTGACATAATAAACACGCATGCATTCACATGGACAAGTACGCACGAATAAATAATAATTTTATTAATTAAAAATGTGATACATTTACAAGCATTCAGAATGATGCATGTGGTGCTTACACAGGCTCGGTTCGAGCTTATTGGTAGTACTTCTTAAGCTAGGTAGCATTCCATGTTCTCGGGATAAGCTTGCCATCCTGGGTACGTAGTTTGTAGGCACTATTTTGAAAGATTACCGAGGCGAGGAATGGTCCCTCCCAATCTGAAGAGAACTTGTTCCTATTGGTGGTTTTGCCGGTTGCCTCTACACTTTATAAGATGAGGTCTCCCACCTCGAATTGGTGGGCTCTTACCCTCTTATTATAGTTCTACGCAATTTGCTACTGGTACACTGTAATCCAAAGGTGTGCTGCATCTCGGGCCACCTCAAACAAGTCAAGGTGTTTCTTGGGCCTCTAGGAATTGCTGAGGGAGTCAAAACTCTCAAACCGAAGGCTGGATAGATTGACTTTCACCAGAACGACCGCCTCGGTTCTGTAGTAGAGGTTGAATGGTGTTTCACGTGTCAGCTCTCTCGGGGTGGTCCTATCTTCTAGCTTAGTCTTCAACCTGTACAGCAGCATCCAGTTCATTACCTTCACCTATCCGTTGGTTTGCAAGTAGACAATAGAGGTGTGAACCAGCTTTATTCTTAGGCTGGTACAATACTTAGTGAATCGTTTGTCAGTGAATTGAGTTCCATTGTCGGTCACTATGACCTCAAGAATATTGAATCGACAAACGATATTCTGACAAACGAACTCTGTTGTATTCTACTCAGTTATTCATGCCAGTGGAGACGCCTCCACTTACTTGGTAAAGTAATCGATACCCACTATAACGAATTTTCTTTATCCAGACACCACGGATGGAGGTCTCAGAATGTCAAGCCTCCACTGCACAAACAGTTAAGGTGACTGGAGGGCTTACACTTCTTTACAAACTTCAGCTGGTAAGGTATGTTTCCATAGAGTTGGCAGCTTTTGCACTTCTTTACAAACTCAATGGCATCGCGCTTCATCGAAGGCAAGAAGAAGCCTTGCCTAATTATTTTGAAGGCTAGGTTCTTGCCTTGTACATATGAGTCGCAGACGTCGAAGCATACCTCACTCAACTCATAGTTGACCTCTTTCGGTGTGACGCATCTCATGTAGGGGACTGAGTACCCCCGGCGGAACAGTCGTCCGCCTACAAGGGTGCACCAGTCTGTTGTCTTCCTCACACGCTTCACCTCATCCGGGTTCTCTAGCAGGGTATCGTCAACTAGGTATCTCTAGTATACGGTCATCCAGTTGTCACCATCAGCCACTTGTAGCACCTCGCCCTCAAGGTCGTTGATGTTCGGGATGGTTAGGACTTCCCACATATCCTTGGAGTATTATTTTAGGCTGTCGGTTGCCGCTAGCCTCGCTAGCTGGTCGACCTTTCAGTTCTCCTCCCTGAGGATGTGGATTACTTCAATTCGGTCGAACACCCGAATCAGGTCCATCGCCCTAGCAAGGTACTTTGCAAGCTGTGGATTGGACGCTTCAAACCTCCCTTAGAGCTAGTTGACGGCTAGTTCAGAGTCACTGTAGATTATGAGCAACCTGGCCGAGCACTCATTGGCGAGTCAAAGTCCATCAAAGAATGCCTCATATTCAGCGACATTATTGGTGGCCGAAAATTCGATGATGACAGAGTACCTGATCTCCAACCGATGTGGGGTTCACAGAACCATGCCTACTCCGTCTACCTGTGTTGATGAACCATCGACGTTTAGGGTCCATGTCAGAGCATCCAGCTTATCCGTATCTTCGGCGTGGTCAAGGGCGTCAAGAACTAGGGTCGCCATCTCGATTATGAAGTCCGAGAGGGCCTGGCCCTTCATGGCTGACCGCGGTCGGAACTCTACGTCGAACTCGCCCAACTCTATCACCTACTTGACCAGTTGCCCAGAGGTTTTTGGCTTTTGCAATATTCCCTTCAACATCTGGTCAGTCAGGATTGGGTTCCTATGTGTTGCACTTTGTGAGTGGTTCACTAAGATACACTCGATAGGAAGTGATTTTGTGAGGAGGAGAAAGAGTTGTGTAGGGAAAGAGAGTTTGGCTCTTTATGGGCTCTTGTGTTTCATTCGAGGGTAGCCTTTGTTGAGAATTGCTCTCTCTTCTACCCTATGAAGGGAGAGGAAACTTATAGTACATTCATAGAGAAGGCTTTGGCGCCAAGATTGGTGACAGGTATTTCGTTGGGATTCGTCGGCCTCTGGAGCGTTGACGAGAGCCATCGTAATAGATGTTATCTTATGATGGTGACATGACCGCAGCAGGTGGTAGCCGACAGGGGCCAAGTGGCTTCTTGCGTGGGTTGGCGGGGTTGTCATTGGCCAGCGGGTACGGTGGTTCCCATGGTTGATTCCCATCACTATTGGCTGGAACCTGTTGCGCTGGCATCTTCTGTACTGCCAAATTGCTATCGTTGAGGTGAAGGGTAGATTTTATTGTGATTGGCTAAGTCGCAGAGGCTATTCTATGACCCAAGGCCGTTACACCTCACTAGACCTGTTCGCAACAGATGAGCTAATTGAACGGTTCCTAGGCCTTACTCCATGTTGGGCTTCATTGGCTAATGGGCTAGCTGTCGGATCGTCTCGCATTATAACTAGACCGGTCTGTGTTGTGGCTAGACTCATT